>VJMY01000110.1:0-151736 GCA_009869795.1 Neelides sp. FZ-2019
CAAATTAGGAATATTAATTAGGATTCTACAAACTCATACCATGAAGTGAGGTGGGTGACTTTGAAACGTTTTGACTTTGAACGTATTTAAAAACTATATTTGAAAACATATTTTTAAGATATTTGGAAAATTATAATTCATATATACTATAGGTCTCTCTTTGACGTAAAATGTTGATTTAAAATATATTTCGAATATTTGACCCTACAAAATTCTTAAAAGGGAAGGGTTGGAAAATTGGATTTTTAGTGTCCAAATCGATATTTTTAACTGATTTGCTAATAAAATTTCAATTCCTAAAAAGCCACGTTTTTAGTATATTGATATGGTTAACGCTATAATAACAAGTTAATTAATATATATTATGGGTACATTTAACAGATTGGGTAATTTGAGTCCAATAAAAGCCACGTTTTTAGTGCTAATTTTGTTAACGTTGTAATAACAGGTTAGGTCGTAATTATAATCGATACTATTAACTGACTTTTTAACGATATTTAGTCCCAATAATTGACACGATTTTATATTAATTTTGTAAACGCTATAATAACAGGTTAATATGCACATATAAATGTTACTTTTAACTGATTGGATAAAATTTGAGTTAAAAAAACACGTTTTTAGTAGTAATTTGGTTAACGCTATAATAGCAGGTAAGGTTGCAATTATAATCGATACATTTAACTGTTTGGATAATAAAATTTGTATTCAATTAGGTTGGAGTTGAGTCCCTTTGCAAAGGTACACCTAACGTTTTCACAGTTAATGCCACTTTTTTCCAATATCACATTTGAAAGATTGGATCAATCGCAAAAACTATAGAGACATTTATGAAAATGTTCATATTAAGCACTGTATAATGTTTAAGAAATCACTTTTGGAGAAAAACCACTCACGTTCACTTATCTCTTTATGGGTGAGAGCAAGAGAAAAGTTTATTTAATAAGAACTTTACAGAATTCCCATACAGAAAATACTATAGATTGACATTTTTAATTTTATCAATGGTTAAATCTTTAACCATTGATGCTTAATTATGTAACTAGGGAAATGAATTTATACATTGTAGTTGAACAAATTTCATTCTCTCAACTTTTTACACATTCTCATTTTCTCATTTTTTTCAATAACTTTTTACTTATATTCTCATTTCCTAATCTCTTCTATATTTAGTCTTTAATTAATTTTTTATGATTACTTCACTTTTTTTATTTAATTTCGATTTTTAAATAATGGCGAGGAAAAAAAAGAGAAATAAGGAATTCAAGTCTTCTCAAACTTCCACTCCAGCCAACAACAACGGAGAAACGATGAACGAGGATCAAGTTTTAAATAGTTAGGGTTTTGAATAAACATTTAAGTTGTTGAAACTTTGGTTTTGAGTGCATTTATTCATTTTAAAATAATATGCAGTGATACTAATCTGAGCTTCAAAATAAATTAATTTTAATTAAATTTATTACCTAGCAAAATGGTAAAACTTAACTCCCCTCTTGACGTCATAACATCATATTGGTAGATTGAATTTTGTTCATTCAGATTTGCTTGCATATTTCATTCTTTATTAAAATTGACGAATATCAAGAAGACAGATAGAAAGCCATGTGAATGTACTTGGCGCTGAGGTTAGGCTATATAGCTGATATATCATTCCAATTCTTTGAGGATGTGGAAGAAAAGTTGCATCTCTGCAAGTCTGCAGGAAGACTCGGTTTGACGTGTCCATTCCATTCAACACCGCAAGTTAACTATTTTGATTCCTCTTCACATTCAGACACTCGAATTTTATCAAGGAGAGAAGATTAATTTGTCACCTTCGATCAAGGTAACCGTTTAATCAATTGAGTTTATACTTTTGTATGAATCAATTTACATTAATATATCGTATTTTATCATTATCTCATAGACATTTTATTGTCGATTTATTTTACCGGCTTTTCATACCAGATTGAGATAGATTGAGAGACAAATTAGCATTAATGGTAATTCAAAGACAGTCTTTAGATATTTCAATTATGAAAAAGTTTAATAATTATATGATTTTTTTAATTTCAGATGTTTTCTTTTCATGGATCGAGATTGAAAAAGATTTTTTCATTCTTTCTGCTTTCTTGGGTTCTTGTTCAGAATTCCAGCCGTGCTGAAGATCAATGCTATTCATTTGCTGGAGGGTCAGTTTATCCACAAGAGACTTCGAAGTCTTCTGGACATACACTCCAATGGACAAAGGCTATGAGTAAGGCTATTGAACTTACAACTTTAAATTAATCGTATAATAATAATTATAAGATTTTTTCTTCAGTGTTAATCGTGTTTAATTCAATTATGACTTTGAATTTTAGTATCAAAACCAGCTCCTAATTGGGAGTCAACGGCTGTCATAAATGGCTCATTTAAGAATCTTAAGCTTGCTGATTTCAAAGGAAAATATCTCGTTTTCTTTTTCTATCCACTCGATTTCACATTTGTTTGCCCAACAGAAATTTTGGCATTTAATGACAGAATTTCGGAATTCCATAAAATTAATGCCGAGGTATGTTCATTACAATTCAGATATTTCATAACAAAAATTACTTTATTATACCTATTTTTAAAAAGTTTTTAATTATTTAATAAATATTCATTTTAGGTGATAGCTTGTTCTGTTGATTCCCACTTTACACATTTGGCATGGATGAACACACCGAGAAAAGAAGGCGGACTTGGACAATTAAAAATTCCACTTCTTTCGGATTTGACACACAAAATTTCAAAAGACTATGGGGTTTATCTTGAAGATTTGGGCCATACTTTGAGGTATAAAATATATAATTGTGGAATTTATTTGAGGTTATTAAAATGGTTTTATTTATAGGGGACTTTTCATTATTGACGATAGAGGAATTCTGAGGTAAGAAATGATTCTAAAAAATAATTATACAATTAACTAATTTTTATATAATAAACTATATAATTATGGGTAAAGAGTGTAAAATAAAAAAAAATCTTTATAGACAAATTACAATGAACGACCTTCCAGTTGGAAGAAGTGTTGACGAAACTCTTCGCCTTGTTCAAGTGAGTCATTTTTATTTTTTGTATTATGCAATTTATATTATATTATTATACATAATCTATAATCATATTCTATAGGCGTTTGTGTTAAATTAATGCTTAATTAAAATTTAACTAAATATAGGCCTTTCAATATACTGATATTCATGGGGAAGTTTGTCCTGCTGGATGGAAACCTGGAGAGCAAACGATTATTCCAGATCCAGAAGGAAAAATTGAATATTTTTCGAAGCAAAAGAATGAACTCTAAAAACACCTGTCAAAGTATCTTCTCATTCACGAATCTAACAATATATAGAATTAGAATGTGAACTTTATTTAAAACATTATTTATCTACTGTAATGCAACAAACTTTCTTCCAATTTTGTATCAGAAATCAGAAATGATTTAAAAATGTAATTGATGTAAGGATCATCTTAGGAATTAATATACAATCATATACTCAATTTGTATTACATGTCTATATACATTAAATTGACAAACATTTCATATTAAGTTTCTGTAAATTTTATTAAACTTGATTTAAAAAATGCTCATGTGATTAGCGAAAATTGATGTATATTTTATGTTATATGCTAATTATAAATTCCATTTAATTGATATCAATTTTTATTGAATTATGTTACATTAAATGCTTATTAAAATTTGTTTGATATAGGTTTATAACATATAATTTATCTTGTCAAAATATAAACACCCAAATGATTATTTATTTACTCTTACCCTTTGATTTCATTTGAATGTTTCTGATAGTGGAACGACAGAACTCATATTGAACTTCATTGTCATTTACATTTGATTTAATTCTATTCAATTCATCATTCACATTAAAAGTAGATAATAAAATAATCAATTTGATATAAAATATAACTTTGCATTTTGAATGCAAAAGGAATTTGTCTCAAAATTTCATTTGGATGCATGAAGACTCTAAAACTAGATATTTTTAGCTCTATTTTGTTCTTGTCCGTTCTCAAAACAAAAGGTTAAAGAAATGGAATGGAGAAGTGCAATTTGTTGGGCTTAATTGTTGAATTCATTTATAATAGAATGAGTGAAAATTTAACTTTATTTTATAAGTTCGTCTCTGTAAATTAATTTACATTTAATTAACCTGCAACAACTACTGTCGTTTCATTTAGTGCTTCATTTATCTTTTATCTATTAAGTTTTATAAATCAATCCTGGATATTGTATAATTTGATTTTCGTAAAGTTTCCATTATGTTATGTTAATTATGAACAAGATTTGCTAAAATGTCAGTCTGTCTTCTTATTAGCGATATGTATCATCCTTGTTCAACTTTCTTATTATCTCGATAAAAGGTAAAACTTAATTTTTTCATATTTACATTCACAATTCTACTCATGTAGATGCGAAATGCAAATTGCAATTCAAAAAATTCAATGCCAACATTGACCTACATAAACATTCATTGTATGATAATGTTTATGATAATGAAAATCTTTTTAATTACTAGATCTTTCACAATGCCACCGAAGAAGAATCAAGCCAAGACTGATAACCTCAATCAACAAAAAATCACAAATTTCTTCATACGGAAAGAAAATCGAACACCATCAGATTCCAATCCATCAAGCACGAGCACCAATGCCGAATCGAAGCGTGTTCGGAAAATCAAACCATTGGATAAAAGGAGGAGAGAAGAGAAGCGAAACAAGTATAGAAATCCAAACGAAGGGGCAACTATTATTGATTTGACCAATACTGATGACGAAGGAGCCAAGAGCAACTCCACTGCCACGACGCCTATTATAATTACTGATTTGGATCTTTCAAGGGAATCGCCTCAGGAGCCGGTGGCCACGACGTCAAGAGCTTCAACTTCCTGTGCGGTCTCTCTCTTCGTTGGACATTCTTTCCTCACTCCTTTGTTAACACCATCAGCCAAGAACTACATTCAGGAGGATGAGGATGAAACTCAGAGAATTAACATTAAACATGAGCCATTCGACAATGCTAGTCCGTCCGAAAGGAGTTCAATGAAAGATACCACTATTTCGAGAACTCTGCCTTTATCACCGTATTACAATACAAGAGATAATGATGATGACATTCTAGAGGAAAATATTGAAATTGGAGAACAAAGTGAGTCTTTAATTCCTAAGGGTGAAACTCTAAGTCAATCGCCCAATAAACCAAAAATCATAATCAGTAAGAGCATTTTTGAATCAATGTCGGAAAGCGATTCTTCTCAGCCAGAACCAAATAATGAAGAATATACTTTGCCATTGGTACAATTGAAAGATTTAGCTTCTCCTGAGACTGATTTTGAAGACGAAGACGAAAATCCTTATTCCAGGATTGTCAACTTTGTACAAGTGATAAATACTCCAGAATTGGCAAAAGAGGCTTTAACTTCTGGAAGGAAAAGAGAAAAGACTCCAAGTTCAAAATCCAGTTCCACTAAAGCTCGTCGCTTGTTGGATTTCTCGCCGTACAAAGAGACGAAATCTCCTAAAGGAAGAGCAACGCGATTTGATGCTGTGAGGAATCTCAATAAGAATTCTCCTAATCGCAGCAGCCCATCAAAGATGAATTCACCAAGACGTTTGAACTTTCAGCCTGGAACAAGCGTAGCTCCTTCACCAAAGAAGTTAACCTATTTTCAACATTATTATCTCGAAAACTTTTTGCTAATTACAAAGCCTGTGATTGACGATGAGAACAACCATTATCTGTTTAATGAGACTGAAACCGAGTTGTTTAAAAAGTTTTTCACTGTTCTCAGCGAAAGTTCCAAATGCTTGTACGTCCGATTATTCAATAGGAAATGGCAGTGGATTTCTCCGAATACTTTGGAGTATAAAGAAATTGCTTCTGATTTGATTCCTTTTGTCACTGAACTTCACAATCACAATTTTCTTGATATCCTTACTAAAGAAAATGGTATAATTAATTTAAGAGTAAATTATTTTTACGATAAATTAAAACCTTGATTTTGCTTATTTAAAATTAAAATGAACTATTAATAGACCAATAATTAGTCCAAATTACATGTTTCTTGTATATTTTTAGGTTTAGACCAAGATTTGGAATCCACGCTGAAGATTTTAAAATCTGAGCAGCTTTCTCTCTTGGCCGAAAAAATGGGCATTAGGAAAGCAAAGAAAAACAAAGAATTGACAATTGAAGCCTTGCTGAAAATTTCTAAAACACAAAAGACGCTCACAAATGAATCAAGCTCAATGAAAATTCTAAAAGTGTGAGTTAATTGTTATTTTTTGAATTAAGATTAAGAATTTATTTACATTTGATCACAATTAAGTATTCATGCTGATTTTTTATTTGGTTTACTTTTAATCTGCGTTCTGCTTAATTTTTTATATAGGGCTTTGGAAATTCTTCAACCAATGTACAAATTAAATGAATTTGCGAAGAATTTCTTCAGTCGGCTATTTTTGATTTACTCGCCACCTCCATATTGGGACGATGAAGCAAAAAGTTCAAATGATCTTCTGACGCTTCATCTTTCTAACCAAGGCAAAATGGAATTTCCTACATTTAAAGTGATCAAAGAGCGACGTTTATTCTATGATAGAAATTGTCTTCTAAGGTTCGATTCATAATTATTATTATTAAACATAAGTAAATTATTTAAAAAATGTTAAAGAGTTATAATTTTTAATAAATTTAAAATTTGTGTATTTTGGCTTTTATTTAATACATTTATTTAGATTTCAAGAATCCTTGAGTTTGTTTCGCACCTTAGAAGGGTTGTTAGAAGAAAAGGATTGGCTCACAGCACAACTTGTCACAAAAGATGCCTTGAACAACCTGGAAAATATTTTGACAAACGAAGAAGAAAGGAAAAATGACGAGGAAGCTCCAACATTTTTGAGAACTTACACTGCCGGAAGTGTTCTTGCAAGGATGGTCTGGGCTGGAGTTGATGCTTTTCAAAAGACCAAAGATTATGAAATGGCGAATAAGCTCATTGAAATCTTGTTGAAGCAGAAATGTTATCTCAATCAATACCGTGGTCGTTGGCTTGATCGACTCTTTGTGAACATGACACACTTAAAAGTTGGATCTGAAACTATTTTGAGTCAGATGAAAGACGCTTTGAGTAATGATGAACATTTGCAAGATGCCTACAAATACTCGCTTTCCCAGAGATATTTAAAATTGAAATCTAAAGTTGAGAAGGGGAAAGGAAAAGCCAAAAGAGGAAGGAAAAGGAAAAAGAGACCCGATGAGGATTCTGACACTGAAGATGATGAACCTGCGGTTGATCCTATTGAAGATGCGGAACCATTTGTTTTTCAATTGAAGAACACATTCCAAGAAAACTTCATCGAAGGAGAAATGATGCAAAAGTAAAATGTCAATTAATGTTATTTTTTCATTTTTTATTTTATTACAATTAAAAATATTTGTCTTATTAATTTACAATTTAAAAATATTATGTTAATGGAATTTACGCAAAACTTATTGAAATTCTTTTCATTATTTAAGGGAGAACCCAACTGGGAAATCTTTATTTATTAGCGCAAACCGTGGAACCGGAGCATCTTTATTATCAGTTGAAGATTTTGTATTTGATGATTACAAAAATAAAGGATTTCAACATTGTAAGGAACCTTTATAACTTTATTATATTATTAATTTGTTTAATTAGAATTAAAAAGCCTTTAAATTACTTTACTTCTTCAATTAATCTAATTATTAAATACTTCAAGATATTCACGGAGAAGGTAGCGTTCCTGTTACGCTATTCGGCCTTATTTTTTGGGACATCATTTACCAAGACGTTCCTGATGCCTTTTTTAATAAGCACAATCCTTACCCACAAGATCTTTACTTTGAAGATTTTTATATCCGAAGAAAGGCAGATTGCGAAAAAATGATTCAAAATCTCCGATTTTGTTGGTCGATGAATGATCTCCTCAACCACATTGAGAAAAAGTGGGAGGAGAATAAGGGGAAGCTCTGCATTTGTAATTGGGAAGTTTTTCGAAGCTTGGAAGAATTTAAGGTATTCCAGCATTAGAAAATAGCATTTATTATTTATTCATTGATTATTTTATGCTAAATTAGTGCGATATTTAACATTGGATTATTACAGGGCTTTGTAAGATGTTTGCAACCTCGACAAATAGCAGACATTTGTAGTCGAATGATGAAGAACCTTCGTCATGCTCGCTCTGGATTTCCTGACTTAACCATTTGGAATGATCAGGATCAGGAATGCAAGTTTGTGGAAGTGAAGGGACCAAATGACAAACTTTCCCCGAAGCAATTCATTTGGATTGATTTCTTAATGAGTATTGGAATTAGCGTCGAAGTTTGCCATGTTAAATGTAAGTCCGTATATTATTTTTTACTAATTAACACCATATTTTATTTTTTTCTTATTATTTCTTATTATAAGATTATTATTTCATTAATTTGGTAATTTTAAATTTTTTCAAGCGGTGAGCAATAAAAGGATCTCCAAACGAAAATCTTGAATTCGCGGGATGTAAAAAAAAGCATAGTGATAAATGCTGAAAACAATCATTGTTCTTCTTCATCAACATTCATTCAAGTTCAATACATTTAACATTCATTTTTCTTTTACTACTTTAGTTTTCCCATCTGCTTGTCTTTTTTTATACTACGTAAATACACTTTGTGTAAAGTTCATTTAATCTTTGTTGATTGTATTAGCTACTATTTTTTAGTGTTTTAGAATATATTATTCTATCCATTTACATTTACTGGAATTTTTCAATATATATTGAACTGCAAGATTGCAACTACTATATTAACTCAATAAGGTATATAATTATTAGTATGACGAAAGAATATATAAACGCATTTTTCATAAATTGGAATTTTATTTATCATGATTGTATGGGCTAAATGAAACTTTTAAGATGAACATGAGCATTTATAAGGTGCGAAATATTTGGATTGATTCAGAAACCGAATCTGTGGATTAGAAAATTTAAAGTATTTTTGCTTATATTTGATTGAATAACTTGAAGAGCATTTAAAGCACATTTAGTCAACATCAATTTAATCAAGTGCTTTATCTTTATTGGGCTTCTAAATAAAATCAAAAACAGTCATAATCATAAACTAAATTAACACATCTAACTTATAATTTTAACTCTGAAAATTTTTTGTAAATTATAAATATGCTCATGTTTAAACGATTAATACAAACAACTGCTGCTGAAATTCCCAGACGAATTGGCAAAGGAGGAAATAAGAAGTCGTTTCTTTGGAAAGCTGCTGTTGGATTTGGAATCGGGGCCTCAATTGGTGGAATCTATGCTTATCAAAAGCTAACGAGAAAACCTTCACCGATTCTTAACAACTATGATAGTCCCTTCTTTCTGGATAAAGTACCGGATTTTCAACCCTCAAAATCGGTAATTTTATAATTATAAATTCACATTAAAATAACTTTTAATTACAAGTTGCAAAAATTCACAAGATTCTCATACTTAAATATTTCATTTGTACAGGTCAGATTTCCTAATGACACCTCAGGCCTCAAATTGTAAAAATTTTTAATCAATTCATTCTGATTTTAATTATATTAAATATAAATGTGTTTGGTGGAATTTGATATATTAAGTTTTTGGTTTGTTAAATCAACTGCAAAGTGTAATTTCTTTGAAATTTTTATAGGACACTCTATCAGTATCAGACTTGCCCATTCTGCTGTAAAGTAAGTCAATCAATCATTAAAGTTTATGCGATAAAGAAGTTACAATAAAAAAATTCTCAATATAATAAATGACTTGTTAAACTAGGTCAGGGCCATGCTTAACTATTTCGGAATTTCATATGACATTGTTGAAGTTAACCCTGGTAAAATAAAACTATTATTTAAAATTAACATTTTCCTTTAATTATCAAATTCTCTAAATTATAATTTTTCTTTGTAGTATTAAGGACGCAGTTGAAATGGTCAGAAGCATACAAGAAAGTTCCGATTTTAATTGTTGAGACACCAGAAGGAAAAGTTTTTCAATTGAAAGATAGCACAATGATCATTTCGTGTCTTTACTCTTACTTTTCTAATCTGAACAAAATTTCCAAGAAAGAAAAGAATTCTTTACAAGAAATTATCAAAGGATATCCCGCTGTGAACTTCAATGTAATTTTACTTTAGATTAAATAATAGTTTTTAACATTTAATTTAGAAACAATTACTATTTTGATTTTATGGTTATGATTTTAATTACTTATTTAAATAGGATGAGAAGGGGAATCCTCAAACTGAAATCTATAACAAGTACTTCATGATAAATGTGGAAGATACCCGGGCAAATGAAGCTGTGCTTGAAGAAAGAAAATGGAGAGAATGGGCTGATAATTGTTATGTTCACACACTTTCACCAAATATTTACAGGTTTTTACATAAATATTTATATGCTACTGTGAGATTCAAAGTGGTTTGACATCCTAAACAAAGTATTTGTTATTAGCAATACCTCAACTATTTAAATTATTATATCAGGAAAATTAATTACAAACTTTATTATAAAAAACAATTTAAAGTTTATTTAATTTTCTTAATATAATAATTTAAATAGTTGAGGTATTGCTAATAACATTTATTTTGATTTTCAAGGTTGTCAAACTACTTTGAATCTCACAGTAATTACAATGAATTTTTAATTGAATCTTTAGATAAAGATAATGATTTAATTGATCTTTATTAAGATCATTTGATTAAATCAAGTATAGATAATTTGATTTTTTAATTATCAAAATAACTTTATTTCACAAATTTATTTACGTTTTAGGACTCTGTCAGAAGCCATTGACTCTTTTCGCTATTTCGATCAAGTATGTACTAATTTAATTGATTATTTATTTAATTAGGTTTAAAAGGTTGAGTTCTAAAATAAATTATGAGCTCGTTTTAATGGTCAAAAGTATTTAAATAAAGCATTAAAATGTCGATAAACGAAGTTTTTATTGGATTTATTCTTTTGGAACTTTTAGGTTGGCGAATGGGAAAAGAACTTTAGTAGCTGGGAAAGAACACTCGTTATTTACGTAGGAGCATTTGCCATGTGGGTCATCGGGAAAAGACTCCAGAAACGCCATCATCTCAAGGAAAACGTCCGGGAGTCACTTTACGACGAGAGCAATTTCTGGGTGAAGAATATTGAAAAGAAAGGAGGAGAGTTTATGGGAGGAACCAAACCCAATCTTGCTGATCTCGCAGTCTACGGAGTTCTCAGTAGCATTGAAGGATGTGAAGCTTTTGATGACCTCGGGAACCATTCGAAAATTGTTTCAAATTGGTATAGGAAAGTTAAAGATCATCTCAAAGCCTAAATGTTCAATTTTTAGCACCCTTCTTTGTTTATCCTTCAACTTAAGAAATCAATTTATCCGAACAATAAATACTTATAGCTACAATTAATTCAATAGTTTTATTTACTTTAAATAGTTTATTTCTCTTTCATGGTGTATTACCTATTCAAGAAATTGAATGTTTTTTATTTTTTATTTATTCATCAATTACATCAAAATAATGTTAATTTTATGTAAAATATAAAAACTTTAACAATCAAAACTTACTTTCCTGAAAAATTGCAAGAAGAATTACTAAACTTTAATATACAGTTAAGCGAGGTACTTGAACACAAGAGCTATAAAAAAACTTGATTTTTAGATTGGTTTTTCCAATAAATTACAATGAATTTTTGGCATTATAATTGAGGTAGTAAAATTAATTAGAGAAGTTTAATTTAAATCACAACATGTCAATATTTATTTGAAAATATAAAGTTTAATTAATGATATTTTTGTTTAACTGTCAATTTTAATAGTCGAGCTATAAAGATTCTTGATTTGAAAACATACTTCTATATTGTTAAGTTTAATTGGATGATTTTAAATTAATTAGTAAACTCAATTAAAACATTTCATTCAAACATTCAATCTTTCTTCTCCATAAATTTTTGATCTTCAATTTTGTTCAAGATTTTATCCAAATCACTCAATTTGTTCTCTTTAGGAGGTTCGTTTCCGCGAAAAGAAATTGTTTCATTCTGATTAAACTTCTAAAACAAAAATAATTATTAGATTGATCTACCATTTTTAGCGCTTAGAATAAGACTCGAAGAAAGCAAATAATAAAATATTTATTAACCCCTTAGTCTGGGAATAATTTTAATGTATAAACCGTTCAGATGAAGCATTATTAAGAATCCATAAAAAAACAATATAAATACTGGGTCATATTTGTCCCAGCCCAAACATAAGCTGGGATATATTTGTTCCAGAACAGACTAAGGGGTTAAGAAGGTTAAATTCATCCTCACCGGCGTATTAGGCTGCATGTGAGGATTCAAATTAGGATTAGGAAAAGCATGATTAGGTAGCACAGGTGGATTCAGGACAGGAGGTCTCGATGGTGGAGCTTGTGGACTTCTGCTAATTCGCTCTGTTGGAGGATCACTTGGCCTTGGCTGGTTTGATTGACCTTGGGACATTGGCGGCTTTGGCTCTCTTTTCGGAGGTTCAATGCCTTCAAGTCTCAATTTATGATTCTTCCCATTATAATGTTGTTCTTGAGACTGTATAGAGTTTAGTGGACAATTACACAAGTTGCAATAGGAAGCTGAAATTAGCGAAATATCAATTAAGTAAATTAAAAGATATATCTATATTTCATTATTAAATAAGAGGCTTTCTAACTTACCATCAGGTTTGGGTTTTTTCACATCATTGAAGGAATTATAAGAATTGTTCACTTGCGGACCTCTTTTCCTTGTATCAAATTGACCAGAATTCATTTGTTGATTGGAATTGTTCATTCCATAATTAGGATTTCCTTGCATGAGCTGATGTCTCGGACGAAATTCATTATTTGGAGCACGATTGTTAATGTCAGGAGGTCGGTTGTTCGAAGGCCCATTGTTAAATGAAGAGTTAAATGGACGATTGAGACGAGGTCGTGGAAAATTATCATTAGGGTAATTGTTGTCAAATTGAGATTGGTTGTTAAATCTTTGATTTTGTTGAGCAGAAAAATTTGGATTGCGATCAGGAGGGGCGTTGAGTCTTGTAACTGTTCCTTGGATTCGAGGAAAATTCCCACTTGGTTCATGCTCATTAAATCCTGACTTCTGTCTGGAATCAAATTGAGAATTCTCTTGTATATGGCTATTGTTGGGTGGGAAGTTATTTTCCTCCATCCAGACTTCGACTCCTCTCGAATGCTTTTTTCCTTTGTAATGATCTCGTGCAACAATTACTGAAGATAACTGCAACATTTGATTAAAAAAATTTTTTAAATTGCTATTACAAACTTTTATTAATAAAGATCCAAAAACTTTTAATTAAAAATCTTATTTTATAATGATTATTTTATAAACTAAATAGATGTGTAGCGAAAAAAATCCAAATTACGTTTAGGTCACATAATCCACAATAGAGAGGCTGGAATTTATTTCTTAATATTTTTGGCAGTGATTGGTCGATGATGTCTTCGTAAAATAAAAGACTCTTCTCACTTTCGCTCATTTTCCCTTCCATTTTCCATTTGCACTGACTTTGCTGAGGTTGCTGAACCGGAGTGAAGTTTTGTTGACCGGTTGGCTCACTCAAGAGTTCTGGAGAAAGCCAAGGGAAAGTTGGCGGAAGAGGAGGAGGAAGTAACGGAGGATAACTGGCCTTTCTGTTCACCGAACCCGCCTGGTTTGGAGGTGGAGGAGGTGGAGGCGGTGGTGGAGGTGGAGGTAAAGAATTAAACCGGATTTCATTTTGTGATGAACTTTGCGGTGGATGAATTTGCGGGTAATACGGGTAGCCTTGTTGTGCAACTTGCGGCGGATAGTAACATCCTCCTCCATACCCATAATTACTGTTCTGAAAACTTTGTCCCATGGACTGCTGGGACTGAAATCCGCCCAAGTAACCCGGCTGAACTTGTCCACCCGGAGGAGGAAGAGGAAAAGGTACAGGCGGATTTGAGTTGTTGGACATCTCGAATATGAATAATCAGTCTCCACCTGGAAATGTACACGTTGGCTTATAAAATGCTTTAACTATGATCTTTCATATGTTTACCTAATTATAATAAGGATGAATATTTATTATAATATTATAACTTTGCTGATAATTATTTAACTTACATGAAGTTATAACTATTATAAACACTGGATATTTTTCTAATAAGAATACAATCTTAATGTAAATTCATTAATAAATATATAAGGTCAATTTTTTCTTAAATCTTTAAATTGGTCTAATTGACATGAGATAATGAGTAGTATTTTTAAAAGTTTAAAGACAGATTTGCCAAAAGATTCCCTAAAAAGAAGTCTAACATTAAGGAGACGCGGTTTATTGTATTTTGTCCATTTTTATTTTCCATTCTTACCCCAATCTGTGTATGTAGGTATTTCTTTTGTGTCTTATATCGTATTTTGCTATATATTCTTAAATATGTCATCATCGTTTAATGTTTAATTTTTAATGCACAGTCATTATTTGTAAATAAGTGGTTATTATTAGTATAAGAATATGAGTTATTTCAATAAAATGTATGAATATCGCAAAAGTTTTATATGAGATATATTCTATGTATTAAATCTATAATATAGCTATGATGGGAAGTGGTTTCTGAAGTCATTTGTCAATTTTAATTATTCACCTGCACTTTTCCTTTAATTAACATAAATAATCTTTCACGAGTGTCAAGTTGATTTATTAAAGGTCAATGTTTTTTCCAAATTTTCATTATTGAAATGACAGGCCTCATCACAAGTCTGAACTCACAATTTGTTGCTTTCCCTTTTCTTCATTACAAACTCACCAATTAAATTGATCAGTAATATATCAAATTGTCTGCCTACAATAGAGTAGTTTAAACATATATCTAGCGTAGCTTGCTATGTAAGCAAACTATTTAAGCATATAGAACTTTCGCTAAGAATTATAAGAATTAATAACGTGGGAAGTACATCATAACACGTGTCTAAAAGATGCAATCCTTTTCTAATAATTATTACTGAATGAATAATAAGTAATAAAGGTAAATATATTAAAGTACACACACAACTGCTGTTCAATCGTTCAGTGTGCCAAAGCAACAAAGCAATGTTTCAAGAGTTGCCAAAAATCTATCGGCATTATAGTCATTCATACGTGTTTTTGCACTCGAGTAGAAGATTTCTTTATGCATGAAGATATCAAAGTTCTAAAGTGAAATCATAGGGGCATCTCATAATTATTATCACATTCAATAAATGAAAGTATCGAGTAATAATTTCTGAAAGCAAAAACTCTTTTTAATTATTCAACATCAAATTTTTCACTTGATTGAAAGTTTCAAGTTGTTCTGAATGGGAGAGAAATTGGTTGTGGGGAATCAAAAGCTCAAATTGACTTTCTTTAATTTTGTTTTATTTACTCATTGTGTTCAATTTATTACCTTAATTTCATTAAGAAGCCCTTGTGTCTTTTAAATAATATATTTTTCTTTTATATTTTAATTTTTAAATTAAAATCTTTTGACTTTTTGATTTAATTTATTATATTTCAAAATTAATTTAACATTTTTTGTAATTAAGCTAATAGAGAGATTACAGTTCAAAATCATTTTTAAGTAAATGTTTATAATCACATTTCCTCTCTTTACTCACCTTGTGTTAATTAAGTAATTGATTGTTTATCCGCATTTTTTTCATTGTGATACACAACAGAATGAAATGCGTTATTGATAAGCAAAACTCGTTTTTCTGCAAAAGTGAAAGTAGCCAGATGAACTTAAACTTGAAGCATTGAGAGAGAAATACTACGAAGTTCGCTGAGAGCTCACGGGTTATCTCTATCGCAGATCAACGAAGATTTCCTATCACTTGGCTTAGAAATCCTCTTGTACCAGTGACCCAATATTGTCTTTTCTTTCCCCTTTTGAAAAATTACAGGAAGCGTTTTCACCCCTTCCGTTGGGGTGAAGTATTTAAGGAGTAAATTCTATTCTTCATCAGTTTGCCTCCAAGGCTCTCATCACCATGAGGCGGTTTGCTCATATTTGGTCTATACCGATTTTACTCCTTTTCGCTTCCTTCGTCATTTCAGCATACGCCAAATCCTCAAATGGGAAAGCAGCCAAAGCAGCTGAAATAAAGTTCGATCATTATTTTTATTGTTTATTTTAATATTATCGGAATGAACAATATTAAACAATATTAGGTATTTAAGAGAAAGTAAGTCATTTATTATAACCGATAGCTAATTTAAGGTTTTTAATCTTTTTAACATTTTTTATTGTGATTTCATTAAAAATTACGATTTTTTATTTATTGAGTATTGTATACTTATTGCACAGTTTGATTAATGAGATTTACAAGAAAATATTTGATTTTAAATCAAGTAAACTTATGTGCATTAAACTTAGCTATAAATCAATTATAAAAATAGATGAGCATATGTTATGGCATTTTAGAAATAATTAGCTTTAAATATCAAAATATATTAAGATAACATTTGAATTGTTAGTAAGGTTAGGTTTACAAAGTGTGGTTATTTCTTATTTCAAACAGTAATGTAATTAAATTTAATATAGAAAGTAAAACCAAATAGAAAAAAATCTAAGAAAATGAAAACAATTTCCAGTCTTTCTTGCTTAAACCTTTTAAGAATCCCTTTACTATAAAAAATGACTTTCCATTGAATTTAAAGGAAGCACTTGTGCCCCGAGCTTAAGGATCATGCAATGTACCAGATCTGGGCAACGAGATACGACAATGAGACCCAGAAGTGCTACCAAACAGGTCAAAAGGGACCTTGTGGAAAGAACATGATCTTCTACTCTTTGCCCAATGACCCGATTTACGGTACGAAAACCTCACAATAAATAATCCTCCTTTAAACTCATGAAAGATCAAACACTCATGCTTCTCATTATATTAGTAGAAAAGTAAGAATTGAATTTATTTCCTTTGGGTCTTCTCAGGGGAATGTGACTGTAACTTCGACGTGGAATGCAAGTCTCTCATTTACTCCCCAGTCTTCAACGAATGCTTCTTCGCCTATGAGCAGGTAAAATGAGCTTCTACATACTCAATCTATGACGATGACTCTATGAGAGAGAGAATTGGGCCGAGCATTCATCTCGCGACGAGTCCACACACTTCCATGCATAATTAAAAAGTGTGTCTCCGTCGTCTTCATGGACTAGAAAACGCATTTTGAGGAATTTATGACTTTTCGAAGGGTCACTGCAACGAGGGTTTCTGGCTCGTGGCGGACAAAGAAGGCAAGCCGTCCTGTGAGAGGAATCTGTGTCGACCGCCGCCGAAGTATTCGCTCAGGTATCAATGGGCTCTTTATAAGGGAAGGTGCGAAAAGCTCTACCATCCCGTGCATGACTGCAAGCCGGGAGAATATCTATGGGTTCCTAAAGGTAATACTCATAAATAAATCATTAGTCTTCCCTTCTGATCTTTAGAAAGATAAGAATGAATAAATTCTCCATCTCAATCATATTGATTCATATTGAATTTATATTAATTGAATATAAATTAAGGATTATGGAATATAAATTGATAGCAACTGGGTTTTTAAAATACAGGTCATCGATATCCCCAGTGCGGAATTGCAGAGTGCAAAAATGATTCTGGATTTGTTCCTGAGATTGAGTGCGAACTGGGAAGCAAACTCTTCCATGAAAACAAATGTTCCCGTCGGAAAGGAATTTGAATGACTTAAATTACATACATTTTATTTATTTAAATACCATTTCTTGTATAATAAAATAATGAAACCAGTTCGTATCTTCATGCATACCATTATTTGTATACTTATTTATTTAAGTATAAGTAAGAAATCAATATAAAATATCTAGATATATCATGAATAACAATTTATTATTCCAATCGAAGATTAAAATGATAGATATATCTCTAACATGTTACTTGGTTTCTAATTTGATAGCATACAAGAACAAGCGACATGTAAGAAATATATATCATTTTAATCTGCGGCAACGTTAGTAGAGATTTACAATGGCTCGCTACTCTACATTGATATCAACATTACTTTTTTAATATTTTTGCTTAACAATGTAACGGTTTAATGCTTTACTTGTCTTGTATGGCTAGCTTCTTATGCATCTGAATGAATGAATGATTTTTATGATGAGCAACTTTTGACAATATTCTAAACAGATAATAGTAGAACTTAATTATTTTGAATTATTTGGTTCATAATTAATATTTGAGACGTCGCAAGATATGCATCTACAAGCTTGGAAGCTAGAAAGCTAATTGCGTTTTCTTAGGTGGCATCTCATTGTTGATACCTATATGCATATCACTATATCTGTATTTCATATGAGTTTGAAATAATTTGCATATGAAATTAAAAGAGACAAGTCTAGGCCAAGAGCTCTGCTATATAAATATAAAGTTGTGCTCATCTTCAGAAGTATTCAATATTCCAAAGTAGCAGCAATGAAATCATATTTGGGAGTCTTTTTATTTTGTGGATTCTGCTTGAGTTTTGGATCCGCTCACACTTACCTTCCCAATAAAGACGCCAATTTAGGAACAAGTTCTCGAATGTCAAGATGTAAATTTTACTTATTTTATTTATTTAATTTTAATTGTGTGATAAATGCTAATATTATGCACAATTTAGATTATTACATATTATATTAGGTAAATATTATTCATATTTTTGTCATTTATAATATCTATTGTTTGGGCAGTTTTTCCTCTTTTCTCAATTGTGAAAATAGCCAACCAACCTTGTACCCCTGATGAGCCAAACTCTATTGGAACATGTTTTACAAAGTAAATAATAAATTTCATTTTATACTTTATAATTTGCAAAAAGAATTCAAAATTTTATTTTCTTAGCTCGCAATGTCGAAAGTCAGGAGGGCAAGCAAGTGGATCTTGTGCTTCTGGATTTGGCACATGCTGTATTGGTAAGTAATTATATTTATATGACATTCTTTGTAATCTGTACAATTAACCAATGCATATTATTTCTTATTTATAGTATAATTTAAAATTAAAATTGGCTTTTGATTATATTTTCTCCAAAACTGCATATTATAGTGTCAGCAACGTGTGAATCCACTGTAACTCAAAATAATACGAACTTCCGAACCAGGGCGTACCCAAATGCTTTCAACGCGTCAGGCCTCGAACTTTGCAATTTGAGAATTCAAAAGGTTCGCTTTATCTTCCCTTTTGTACAAATGAGAGCACTAAAGAATTTATTTTATATAAAATAATGAAAACATTGTGTGGAGCAGCCTTCTGGAAACATCTGCCAAGTTCGTCTTGATTTTATTACAATGAAGCTGTCTGGAGCTGACCAGATGACCGGCCAGTGTGCTGGGGATCGTCTCTCGATCACGGGAATCTCTGGACCCGCACCCTCCAATTTATGCGGAGATTTAAGTGGCCAACACATGTATTTCAATTTTGGATCCTCGGATAGAATAACTCTCCAGGTCATTACTGACGGGGAGAGTTCAAAGGAAACCAGAGATTGGAACGTCAGGATTACTTATCTTGAATGCAATTCCCGGCTTTTGGGTCTGAACAATTTAATCAATAAGCATATATGTATATTTAAAATATTTACATGACATTTTATATATCTATAATCTATTCCAAGTCCATGCATAGATTAGATCTATGATGTAATATATCGTAAAATGATAAATATCATCCATTAATATATGAAATATGGTTTATTGATTTACAAAAGTATGCTTTAATATATTATAAAGGAATTCCTTCCAAATAACTAATTGATTCTTTATTAACCAAAAGCTCCTGATGGATGTCTTCAATACTTTACACAAGCTACAGGACAAGTTCGAATGCTCGGGTGAGTTGAGTGAAGCTCATTTGTGTATTAATTGAAAGCAAATAAGCTCATTAAATTGAGATATTATATGATAAATGGCGTGATAAAAATGATTTATAAAAATGATGATTTACACTTTTAAGTTACCCCATGGCTCCTCATCTTGCCGACTTGGATTACACAGTTTGCGTGAGAGGCGAAGATGGTAAGTTGTAAAGACTCATTCCGAGATTTATATCTGAATCCTCTAAGGTTCAATTATATTCTTATCCGTATCAGATTTAAAATTAATGACTTTTCATTTTATATTTTAGGAAGTGGATCAATGGTCTGGTCGCCTTGTCAGGTATAGCCTATATTTTAAGCTAATTAGCATTCATTGTATTAAATATTCATCTACAAAACAAGTTGAGTTTTTAAATAAAGAATATTTTAATTGATTTTCAATTAATTTGTTAATTCTATTAAACTAGGGCGAGAGTAAAGATGTGAGCTTTTTCATGTCGGGAAATATGCCTGATATGGTGGTACGTGACAATGAACTTATGAATTTAATTATCATACCAAAGTAGCTCATTAAAATTTATATTCAATATCATTGATAAGTTCTTTTATTGATATATTTCAGGGCACTGATTGTCTTATGGATTATGTTCTAATCATGACGGATGACCCAATGATGATGAGAACTAATGATCGCTATTGCGGGAGCTTATTAAATTCCATGATGGCACCGTTCCTCGTAAGATGTAAGGAGGAAATGTTTTAAAAGTTCAGAATTTGTTTAGAATCACATTTTTATTGAATATGGAAGGAACTTCCCTTGTGTTTGCGTGGGGTAATATAAAAATCAATAACAAATTGTGAATTCTTCTTTAGCTGTTGCGAAACCTTTTATTATGAGAGTGAAAACAAATGCTGATGAAATGGGAGACGAGATGAACACGGGATTCTGCCTGGCGTGGAGGCAAGAACCTCCAAGAAGTGTTATTGGATAATAACAGCAAAGCGAACAGGGAATATTTGTTGTCTTAAACATCCACTTTTTGAAAACTTCATTTTTATTCACATTTGAACACACATTTATATTTATGTTTTAACTTGTTCTGTTGTTTGTATTAAATTAATGTTGATGAATAAAATAATAGTTTTTTTAATGAATTCTACAATGTTTAATTGTAATATATTACGTTATACATCTTTTGTATTCGAGGTATTATTTTAATTAGATTTCACTTGTAAGAAATTATATTATAATTAACTTTTTACCTGTTCTACCTTTTAGCTGATTTAATACCATATGGTATTTGGTTATACTTATGAGGAATCATTTATTTAATGTTAGTGCATTAGTGCATGCTTTCTTGTGCTGGAGTGAACTTTTGCTTTAATAACAATTTTTATATTTATAAATTGAATGAATGACCAAAATGCTGTTGATATTCTGCTCGTGGAGAAAAAATGATTTAAGGATATTCATATTATTCTAATAAATATTTAATCTACTTAATTATTAGACTCATTCTGGTTTTGATTCTGTGGCTGTCTTCGTCTCACCGGAACATTCGTGGAATGACGATTACCCTTACGATAAAATAGGACTCCACCGTTACTAACATGTTTCTTTTGCCGGTAATCTGGATAGAGAAAGTCAATAAATATACTTACTTTTCCCAAGAAATGCATTTATCGAACCATTTAAGTCGTCTTCTCCAAAATCATCAATCCCCATTGACCGTTGCTTGACGGCAATGATCCGTGCTAAAGGATGATAAGTGACGTCCCTCTTGGAGTTTCTTGGGAATTGACCGCCTGGTCTTCTCATTGGATTATAGTCGCTCGGATGAGGAGACCAAAACCTGGCTCGTTTGAACATCCCATTGTAGTCTTCCACTTCTTTATACAAAATAAACTTTAAATAATTATCACATTTAAAAAAACTTAACTTAATACTAATGTGAAGCTATATTTTATATAAAAAACCAATTAACAAAAATGAAAGTACAATTTCTAACTATAATTTCTGTATAAGAAAGAACAATTATTTATTTTTATATTAAAATAAATTTGACTTTAAGCAATAAATTTTAATTAAAGACCATAGTCTTCAGGATCGATCTCTCCTTCATCAGAGACGAATAGAGGTTCTCCAAAAACTTTAGAACTTATCGAGAAGAACATGACGAGGGTGAAAATGGAAATGATGAGTCGCGACATGATGAGGAAGAAGTTGAGAGTTGAAGAGTTCCGGTATTGAAGGATCCGGCTTTTTGAATATGAATGGCTCATCAAAGAGAGAAAGCCTTCTTTTTATAGCCATCCAAATCCTTCGTGGGTGGAGTAAATTGACTTTAATAACTCTGAAGCCGAGATAAATCGTAATAAAAGAAATACGAAATGAGAACCTTGAGCTCCGAAGAAGACGATAAAGTCTCTATTGAAATTTCAAACTCTCACGCTTAAGGGCTAAATTATGATGAATACTTTTTTCTTAAACCTCATGAGATTTTGGCTGGATGCTCAAGTTTAATTAAACTTTGGAAATTGAAGTCATAGACTCCTAAAGGACTATTTCTTTCCGCCAACCGCACATCATCAAAATTGTGACTCGAGGGAATCATTTCCTCAAACTACGTACTTCCCCAACTCATATTTCATTTTTTACTAGTAAAGTTAAGTAGGTTTATAATATTTCTCATATTTATTAAAAGACATTACTTAAAGTCAAATATATATTAATATTAATAATGTAGAGAATCTTATTAATTTTCTCAATAGCTATCTATTATCCAAAGTTAACAAGTTCACTCATTTGCATTTCAATAAATAAATTTTCCAATCTAAATTTTGCACATGAATGTGAGTTTTCAAAAAACCATTAAACTTGTTTTATTTTGTTGTTCTTTAAAACTTTTACTCAAACACTCATTACTGCTTAAATATTTGACAAACGCGTTGTTTCAATTTTCTTTATAAAGTTTTCTTATTAACAAGAAAGTATTTTTAATTAGCTAGTTCATTTTTGCGCTTTTGAGTGAAAAAGTTATAAGCCTTAGGAAGTTGACATCTAATTTGCAACAATTTTTTTTCAATTTCTAAACAGTATTCTTTTGTGCTATGGGTTATGGCATATGGCGTTGTTTGTTGTTTACCTTGAAAAATTGCATCTCAAAACTTTGCTTGCCAAACCATAAATAATGTTGGATTTTCAGAAAAACAATATAGGCTTGGATGCTTTCCCTTTATGTGCCTCATTCTTAATGGTCATTTAAAATGGATGAGTTGAGCTTTGTATTGAGTTATCCTGATATTCTGGGTACATTTCATCTCAGCTCGCTCAGTTTCCTTCTGAGCAACTCACCCCAGTGAATCTTGATTAAAAGAACGTGGAGTGGAAAGTCTAAAGGGACTCCTCCTTATGCCTCTCTCCTTAACTTTCCAACGGAAAAGACTCTGGAGAAAAGATATTTTAACAGAAACTTCGTACGAGTCAACATTATGTTCGTGTATTGAAACTCCTCATACTTACATACCCCGTATAGCCTTTTCCAGACGACTTTTTACAACTACGCAAACTGGCACTGTATGCCTTATTATATCATATTACATACAAGCAAGTGTGTTATAGGAATTTGTAAAACTATATTATATGGGAGAATAAGGATAAGGAAAATAGGCGGAACTGGGGAATAGTCAGCGCTCCTTTTCTCGCCTCTATTATCTTTCATTCTTTTGTATAAAAACTCTCTCTGCTCACTCTCGGGATTCCTCGGTGTAAGTAACTCTAAGAAGGTCCCAGGGCTCAGGAGATAATGAACTCTGCCAAATTATTGCAAACTTGCGCTAAATAACAAAAATTTTTGCATATTATTACATCTGAGTATTATATTGTGAAATATGCAGAAGTAAGTATATACTTTGAAATTATGAATGTAATCTAAGAAAATTGAATAAGGAAATTAAATTACAAATATTAAATAATCTTTCCTTATACTTATATTACAGCAGTTTTCTAGTTACTGATTGAGTGACTGGTTTAAAATAATATGTACAGCTGGCAATGACTTTTATTTATTAGGTTCAGGTTGTAGGAGATGTGAAGAAGAAAATGTCATTAAATATGATGTACGATGATAACTTTGTCTGTTCACAATGGGCTGGAATGGGCATGGAGTTGAAAGATGAAATGGCAAAGGAGTGGACATGGAAGGAAATATTGGTGAAAGTACAGGGTGTAATTTTGGAACGATTGTATCTTTGGAGGAAAAGTGGAGAGGAGAGAGGAGGAATGATATTGGAGATGTGCAGCGCAGAGAAAGTTGCTTTGCGACTCTCTTTGGATGAGGCTGAGGATCAGTTGGATAGCGAACTCCGCTCTGCACACAAAATCCCTTGCCAAGAAATTTACATCTTGCGTATTTCCTCTCCCTCACACGCTCAAGAGGATGGGGAGCCTTGAAATGGTCAATTGGCCCTTTTGTCCAGGGATCAATGGCATTTGCAAATCCTTGTTTTTCTTCTTCATCCTCCAAGGTACGATTCAATATTTAATATTTAAGGCTATGGGAGAATTATTGAAAGAAGGAAATTGGCTAAATTGGGATTTATTTGGGTTTTTTAGTTTCTGTGAATCGAATTGAGGGGAATCCAGATGCCAAGAGGCTTTATGACGACCTCCTTAGTAACTACAATCGTCTCATTCGACCCGTTTCGAACAATACAAACAAACTCACTGTGAGATTGGGCTTAAAACTCTCCCAGCTAATTGATGTGGTAAGCCATTTACGAACATAACTCACGTTTTAAATTAATAAAAAATTAGTTAATCTACTTTCCTTTCTTCGAATATTTTAATATTAAAACTTATTTTAAAATACATGAAAGGAATAATTATATTTTTAAGAAATAAAATTCAAATAAAATATTTATTTATTGAAAATTGTATATTATATATTTTAAAATAAAATAGCAATTTAGATTAGCAATTTTTGAAATTATAAATTAACTCTAAAACACAAATTAAATTAAATTATAAATACTTAAAATTAGTTGAAAATGTTTAAAGAATAGAATTGATTTTTTCAGAACTTGAAGAGTCAAATCATGACGACAAACGTTTGGGTTGAACAGGTGAATTCCTTAAATTCAAATCACAAATCAACATGACTAATGTCCAAATTATTCTTTCCTGCTTAGAAATGGACGGATTACAAACTCCAATGGGACCCAACGGAATACGGAGGAGTCGAGCAGCTTTACGTTCCTTCAGAGCACATTTGGCTCCCTGACATCGTCCTCTACAACAAGTACACCAACTTGTTTTTATTACAAAATCTATATTCATAAAATCATAACTTTTAATTTCATTTTTCTATTATTATATTTATTTAATTATAATTTCCATTATACTAATTGCTCTTTTTCAATCTCAGCGCTGATGGAAATTACGAAGTGACCCTCATGACAAAGGCAACTCTTCACTACACGGGCGAAATCGTATGGAAGCCGCCAGCCATTTACAAGTCTTCATGTGAAATCAATGTGGAATGGTTCCCATTCGATGAACAAAGCTGTGCAATGAAGTTTGGTAATTTCATTAATAATAAAAGCTTTAAACACTCAACGTAATATTTTCCCTTTGAGTCCCTCGTCCTGATTTCTCTCTCTTTCTGGGTTTTCAGGATCCTGGACCTACGATGGCTTTCAAGTAAGTAAACTATCCGAGTTGTCTTGTACGGGTGATGTGAGCCAGATTGCTGGCAATTCCTCTCTTTTCTAATCTCCACTTCTGAGAGTGAGTTCAAATGAGGGTGAATGAGCGAAATGAATTCTCGAGTATCTCATCATATCATTTTCCTTCTCCTCTCTTGAACAAACTCTTTATTTCTCCCTTGAGCTAAAAGGAGTGTCATCATAAGGAACCCATTCCCCTATCAATCGAGTTCCTCTAAATATAAATCCTCCTTATCTCATATAATAACGGGTTTAGGAAATTAAAAACTCAAGTTTGAATACAATTTTTTTGCAAAACTCTATAATATAAAATAGAACTATACGCAATATCCCATATCAAAAGTTTTCTCTATGTGATGCTTATATATTATTACTCAACCACTTTCATTCAATATTATATGATCCAATGTGTTATAAGATTCTTATTATATTTCATTTAATATAAAAAATTTAAAGTTATATTTTTCAAGGGTAAAACATCCAAGTTGTAAAATAAGAATTTAATAAGAATTTTAAATATATTAATAAGAAATAATAGGAAGAAATATATTTTTGTGTCATATCCTCATATTCTCCTGGGGTATCTGAGGAAAAGACCTAAAATGATGAGTGTTGATCTGTCCTCCTCACACGTCTCCGTCTCTTTCTTCCTTTAGGTTGACTTACAGCATATGGAGCAGAGTGCTGGGAGCAACCTCGTTCCAATCGGTATCGATCTCAAGGAATTCTATATGTCTGTCGAATGGGATATTCTGGAAGTGCCGGCCAGGAGAAATGAGGAATACTACCCGTGCTGCATTGAACCCTACCCAGGTATCCTTCGCCGTCTGTCATTTCATTACCGACACTTACACTTTATTGCCCCATTTGGCACATCAGTTAAGCAAGGGAGTGAATTTTCTTTTAGATCCTTCATAAATCCCCATCCCTATAGAAAGATAAACGACTCTCCTCTCTCACAATTACTTCCGTGAACTCGGAATTATTGCTACAGTCATTACTATCAATATTCTTTTTATTCATTGATCTGAGAGCAAGGAGTAAAAAAATTAGTGCAAAAAATAAGAGCCACTTTACTCACATTATTATGATTGTACCTATGCTAGTGTTTTCACTATTACTCTATAATAACAATAATAAGCTATCTAATTATGTATATAAAGGTACTAAAACATTATGGCACAAATGCAATTCTAGTAGTAAATGGCATTTTATATAACTTCTATATTTTATATAATTTTCTATAACTTTAAGATAAAAATATATCCATTTCATCTCATTAATTTGTTAGATTCAGTTTAAGGATGAAATAAAGGTTTAGGAATTGGAAAATATTACAAACTGAACAAAAAGGTTTTAAGTTTTGTTCATTTGATATGTGACTATAATTGTGAGATTAATTCATAATAATATCCTCGCAGATATTACGTTTAACTTGACAATGCGACGGAAGACGCTCTTCTACACGGTGAATCTGATCATCCCTTGCGTGGGGATCTCCTTCCTCACAGTCCTCGTCTTCTACTTGCCGTCAGACTCTGGGGAGAAA
Organism: Neelides sp. FZ-2019; assembly: GCA_009869795.1. Taxonomy (NCBI): domain Eukaryota; kingdom Metazoa; phylum Arthropoda; class Collembola; order Neelipleona; family Neelidae; genus Neelides; species Neelides sp. FZ-2019. Next base: position 27,156 of record VJMY01000110.1, read on the forward strand.
GTGACGCTGTGCATCTCCATCCTCCTGTCACTCACTGTGTTCTTCCTCCTCTTGGCAGAAATCATTCCTCCGACTTCACTCGCAGTTCCTCTCCTTGGGAAATACTTACTCTTCACAATGATCCTCGTCACTCTCTCTATTTGTGTTACAGTGGGGGTCCTCAACGTTCACTTCAGGTTCTTCACTTCTCTCAACCTGTCTCACACAACTGTCATTTCCCTTCAAATTTCAATATTATTTATCTCAGACTTCTTTCCCCTCAAGTGCACATTGAACTCGGGCGGAAAACCAAATCAATTTCTCAAAACCAATCTCAAACCACACAATATTTCGTTATATTACTTAATAAATATTTATCATTTTATTTTATTTACAATTTTGTAGTATCTTATCTTAAAATATAAACCCGGATTGACAAAATTTGAAATCTAATTAACTTTAAAAACTTTTATTTAAATAATATAAAGTAAAAATTATATTGTCAACGGTTTAAAAATACTGTAAATAAATTTTATTTAGTAGTAATTAAAAAGTGGATGTTTATGACAGGTCCCCCTCAACACATAAAATGTCACCTTGGGTGAAGAAAGTCTTCTTAGAGTTTATGCCAAGAGTGTTGTGTATGAAGAGACCAGAGTATCACCCACGCTATGCATTTGAAGGGGATTTCACAACGTCTGGAACGGACTTTGGAGCAAATTTTGGAAGGTGAATTAATTAACTAAATACAGAATTATTTGTAAATCTTAAGAATCAATTGTAATAATTATGCTAACTACTTTCATAATATAAAATTTTTATTTTAAGTGATGAATTTTTGTATTTTAGCACCCTGAGAAGAGATAGTTATTATGACAGCAGTCCGAGAACAGAATCAAGTATTGATCACTCACGACACGTCAAATCATTTTCGGACGAAGGTTGGAAATTTTTTAAAATTTAATAATTAAATATTTTAAGAATAATTTATAGATAGTGCAACGTCTTTTGATGTTCCATTTTCCAGATATTGGAAATAGGTATAGTCCAGAGATCTTGGCAGCCCTTCAAAGCGTTCAATTCATTGCCCAACATATCAAAGATGAAGATAAAGATACGGAGGTACGCGCTCATTCATCATCTTCTTCCTTTCAACATCATGTTCCTCGAAACTCAACTAGTTTTTTAGCATTAAAAATGAAGCGGAATTGTTGACGGAAAGGGCATATAAAAGGGTTTACTAAATTTATGGGTTTGACTAGGTGATTGAAGATTGGAAATACGTCGCAATGGTTCTGGACAGGCTTTTTCTTTGGCTCTTCACCCTGGCTTGCATCTTAGGGACCTGTGGGATAATTTTCCAAGCGCCGTCGCTTTACGACACTCGAACCCCCATTGATCAAGAGCTCTCAGAAATATTTTTCCAAAGATCTTCTGGACGAAGTCGCCCAGCCGTCAAGATCCCTGAAACTAATGTTGTGTAAATGGTACAATCAACATCAACTTCGTGTCATTCAGAACACACACACGCATTTTGAGTAAATGAATACACTTCTTAAATATAATACAAATGCCTTGGGTTAATACTCAAGAAATAATGTTAACTTGTTATAAATCAACTAAAATTAATGGTGTTAAAAATTGATGTCAAAATCTTCTTACTCCTACACAAGAAACATGAAAGCCAAAATTGATATGAAAAATACTCAGCATGAATATTTAAGATTTCACATGCCTTCAAGACCTCAAAATAAATATTTCCATAATATTCTTAAGTCACACTTTGGGTTTCAAAATTAAAAATGTTCAACTATTCATTCAACAAATCTTTGAATACAATACAATGTATGACTATAAAAGATGCACACACTTTAAATCTTTAAATAAATCTTAATAATAATAATTTAACTCATGAATAACCCAAGTACAATCCTCAAGAAATGGTTCTGATATATTATAATAAAAGAATGAGATTTTAATTAAATAAGTTTTGGGATATTTGTCTCAATTGTATCTCAAACGCAATCGTTAAAATGCGTTACTCCATAGCATATTTCAATTCAACTACTTTAAATTAATCTCTCAAGTTTTTTAATTTCTAGTATTACAAAATTATTAGCATTTAACATAATATAATTAATATAACATAATATAATATTTAGAAATATTTAGCCTCTTCGTTTACGAATATAAAATACGTAATATTTATGTTTTTTGTTTATATTAAATTTATTTAAACGCGTTTTCTCTTGTGCCAAATATTTTGCAATGCCTTGTTTAATATTCATGAAGGTATTTGTAATTTTAATTAATAATACCATTGTCAAAAATTAAATCTTAAGCATGTTATTATTTGCAAATTCTTAAATATTCATATTATTTTTACTCTATTTTATAAATACTTGCATGTTTTCAAAAACAAATGGGTAAATGATTTAATTTAAATTTAATTTAAATAAGGAATTAAACCTTGTGAAATGTGATAGAAATAGAAGTTAACTTTAGTACCTAATCATAAGAAATTAAGTTATTAAATTATTATATATTTGCTTTATTAACACATTATTTAATATTTTTTAATTAGGAATTGTATTTGTAAATAATAAACCAATTTATACAATATCAAAATATCTTGAATTCATAAATATAGCGAACTAATATTGAAAGTTTATCTAATTAAAATTATTTATAATTATTTAACTCTAAAATAAACTAAAAATTGTTGAATGCTTATAATACCGTTGAATAAAATAGGAAAAACTATTAAAATTTATACGCATACTGATTCACAGTTAAAGTTTTATTCAAATCCATATTTACTTTATTTATAAATATATAAATGATTATTATTGATAAATTAATATGAAAAGCCTTTTTAATACTCAAATTATTTAATTTTATATAGCCATCTATTATGTTTTGACATGTATTAAACAGGTCATCCAAATTTATTTAAAGAATCGTCCATTTGATTTAATTCCAAAATCGCATCCAAAAAAAATTTTTATGCCATCCAAATAAAATGAAAATCCCCAACCCAAAATAATTAATTTTTAGTAAATCAAGATTTGAATCATTTATAAGAGGTGACCCACTGGAATGAGACTTCATATATCATAAAGTCTTTCGTTTTACTTACATTCTAAACTATAAAACGAACGGCGTTAAGGTTCATGAATAGCAGCGTATTTTCATTTTATCTGAATGATGTCTTAAGTTAAAGTAGTTAAACAAGGACTTCGCCTTTCTGCCAGGTTTTTGGACGGCATATAAATATTTTTGGATGAGACTTAATAATTTTGGAATTAAATCATATGGATGATACTTTAAAAAAATTTGAATGGTCCGTTTAATATATTCCTTATGTTATGTTCAATTGGTGAATGATATAAATGATGAGTGAATAGAAATGATTAGAATGAAATTCATTGCAATGAACCAAGTTTATTTATTTTGTTTTACAATGATTGAGCAGGTGGTCATTTTGGACATACTTAAATTTCCACATTTATTTACTCCTACTCTACTTCGATCCTGGCACATTGGGTTCCTATATGAAAGTTGTCTGTTCTTTGTATCTGAAAGTGAGTATCAATCAGTTTCTTTTTTTAGAATTCCAAATTCTCTGCGCCCTTTTGCTTCATTTAAAGCCATTTGTTTAAAGAAATTTAATTATTAAAGTGATCATAAATTCAGTTCTCAATCTTCTCAATACAAAGTACACATACATTTTATGATTTAATGAGTAACTGCATACTTTATATTATTCCTTTTAAAAGTGTATAACAGGTAATTGTATAACAATCAAAGATAAATAATCTATTTTGTAACAAATTTAAGTATTAATTAAAAGATATATTATTAATTAGTTAACATTTAACTTCAAAAGTAATTATGTTGACCACTATCCTACAGTTATTTGTATTATAAGATTTTCTCAATCACACAACTTTCCTACATTGTTTTTACATGCAATTTTGCATTTATTTCATATCAAGCATACTTTTAATTATTAACTTTTTGTAATATATCTTTTTGTTTTGTCTTATTATTGACTTAGTCTAATTAGTATATGCACATTTCGTTAGGTAATATTAACGATAAGTTAAGCTATAGTAAAAGGATCAAGTATTTATATTATGATCAATTATCATTTTCTATAGGTATATTATAATGTATAAATTATCCGTAATCTCTTTTTATAATTTTTAAACATTTTATTCAGACTGATAAATAATATCCATTTATTTACGGAGAAAGGAATTTTCATCTCAATCATAATTTATTACTCACCTAATAATAATTTATCATAATAAAAGATTTTCAAATCAAATTAATGAACTATTAATTATAGAAATTTAAAATTTATTCTGATTATCCTATACCAATGTAATTATTATATTTTACATTATAAAATTTACTAGTCTAAATAACGACTCATAAAACATTCGATGATTTAATAGTCTTGTTAAAATGGTTTTTATAATCTATATTCCCTACAAGCAAACAAATTAAATTTATTTTTTTACTATATACTCGCATACCTTTATCACGTACTCTCATTGCTGTAAAATTCTTAATCTGCTATAAAATAAATCCCTGTAATAATATTATTACAATTATGTATTTAGAACATTAGTTTAGTTTTGATTGTCATTCACTGATTTATAATTACCATATAATACCTTAAACTAATACAATAATTGTCTTTAACAGTTAATAAGAAAAGAATAAATTATCATATTAGGAAAAATTGAAGATTGGGGAAATAAAATTACAAAAAATATAAGTTCAAAATTATTATTAACAAATTGAAATTTTATCTGTTTAGCAATCTGTACATATCAGTTTCTCAATTATTGATTGTCTCAATCAAAAACGCTAATCCGAAAAACGACAAATGCATTAGGTTTTTCTCTAAAATTCCATTTTCTTTTTAAAATCAATTATTTTTATACATACTAATGATCAGCCAGACAAATTATAAAGATTGAACGAAAATAAGTAAAAAGACATATATCTATTGACCCTTTTTATGAATTTAAAATAATTATAATTCCAGCAAAGAATTTACTGAATATGAAATAATAATAAATAAATTGCAATTAAAATCATCATACCATACCATTAAAACCATTAAAAATCTATTCATCAAATTAACCCAACCTTTCTTGTATTTAACTAAATTATCTTTTATTGAATAAATAATATTCTAGTTCTTCATTCTTTTACATATACGGAGTTATTGGCAGTCTGATCCAACTTGCTGTTTGACTTCATCGTACAAATTTAAGAGCTATTAAGCAATCTGTTAAACCTAATGCAATGTGATGTAAAAGTTGAGAAAGTCGTTTGGGAATTTGAGTGAAAGTGGAGCAGCGAGTTGAATCTGGTCGTAATACAAAGTTTTCCTCTCTCTCCTCCTATCATCACATTAGAAGTACTTATGCACGTGTGCTCAAACGAAGATTTATTTTACTGCTCATATTTTCCCCTATTGCGGAAAACTCCCTGCAACAAGTCTTAGTTTTACCCAAGTATTTAGTTAAAGGTATTTAAGAGTTTAAAATGCTCTTGAATACATTATTGAACAATCAACGTGAAATTCCCACACATTTTCTCCTAATCAAATCTTTTTCCTTCCAATTGAATTTCAAAGGAATATCAGAGAGTGTAATAATTGGGTAAAACAAAAACAACATTTTGTAATTGAACACGACAATTCCATTTAAATTACATAAATGACCATAGATTAAGTCTGAAATCTCTGCAGATTCATTATGTAATACTTTATACGTCCTCGTCTTTCTCTTTTAGCTCATCATTCTTCACCATTGTACGTGTAGAAGTATATATAGGAAGTGACTAAACAAGTTTTAATCCTTTCTCCTCTATGCGGAAACACTTGGTTTGGGTGGAAGTGAAAGTTTAATAATATGATATATATTTTAAGTATTTAAGCAGCTCAGCTCTTCTCAAAGTATTCTCATAATTCAAGTGGAAATCTTTGAATCCAGCTTGTTTGGGATTATTATGATTAACATCAATAAATTGCGTGGAGGCATGATTTAAAGAGACTGCAAACTCCATCAAAAAGTTCAAAACAGCTCGTGAGTCTCCCTTAATTAGATGCTTCAAAGTAAACAAAAATTTTTTGAAAATATCTCAATCATCTCAATTTAAAAAAGCTCAAGAGATCTTAATTAAAATGAATTAAAAATATGTAATTAGAAATTAAATGAGCTTAAAGATTATTAAATATTTGCCTGCTTAGAAAGTAAAATCTAATAAGCACTATAAATATTATCTTCTTCTCATCTCCTTTGAATAAAAACTTTAAAAATGTTTCATGAAAGAGAAAAAGGTCTCAATTGATGCTCTCGCTTCTTTTGCCCTTTATCATCTCAACATGATGAAGAAACGAGATTCTTTAGGTACATATTAGATATGAGAATTAATTAAAGATTTAATTAAAATGTTATAATTCATAATGAAAAATTATGAAACCGAGAGTTTTCCCCAAGTCAATCTAAACACGAACAAGAGTATATTTATATATACCCAGTATTATAAATACAATAAGTGAAACCCATATATTTCTAATGTACAAAAGAGTCTTTGAATATAGTAGTGCTTCATCTCCTCAAACCGTGAAAAAGGTTCCTTAAATTTTATGTAAGCGAGGAAAAGACACACGCCATCTTTCATGTGAAAGACTCATCTTTTATTTTAATTTTAATTTGTAAATCCAACAGCTTCTTCTTCTTAATAACAATTATAATTTTTGCATTTGTTGAGTGTGTGAAGGCGAGAATGAGCAATTAATAATATAATAAGTTCTTGAATCAAACAGAGCACAGAACATGTGTTTTTGTCTTAATTAAACTTGAGGCTTGAGTGATTCAATCCAAATATAGCCGCCTGAAAGTTATACGAATGAGATGTGTATACAACTGTGTGTCCTACAGTATGAGCAAATAGATAATGATGAAGACGTTGGTTTGGCTGCCGCGACATGACCAGCTTCTTGTTTTAAATGTCCATGTCTTCGTTTTGCCCCGTGGTGATGGTGCCAATGGGGATGATCTTCGTCAGCTTCTTGTCAATGGCTTCTGAGTAATCGTACAAGGCTGGGGCCTCCAGGAGGATCATGATAGTCCCGGCAAAAAAGGCCGCATTGAAGAGCATGAGGAAGATTCGATCCAAGACCATGGCCACGAAGCCCCAATCTTTATCCTCCTACATCATGGAGAAAAACAAATCCTTTTAAGAAAGCCCTTAATATGCAAAATTTCATTTTTACACCCAAGCATAGGCTTTAGCAAAAATAGTTTAACTATTCTAATACAATAGTTTTTCTTGAAATTCCAATAGGTATAAGAATGATTCCAATAAAAGAACGATTCCATAAAATGGCAATTGTCTTAAGTAAAAAGGGTAATTGAATTGGGACGAGGAATGAAGCTACTAATCTTCTTTGGGTCCCATTTAATATTGACAAATGGCGGGGTTTTATTAGATCTTAAACTCTTTTTATGAGCGCGAGCCTCCTCGGGTATCTCGGGGGAGATGAGGAGATGAAAAGTGGCGAGGGATGCACAGCTGGAGTGAATTTGGAATGACGTACCGAATCGAACTCATCTTGTCGTTGCATATGTGTCTGAATGAATTGAACATTATGGATGGCTTTTTGAATCTCGAAAGGATATTTTTTCCGTTCAGGCGGCGGACCGTCGAGGCCGTACGACGTGGAGGAGCTCGTGGGCCCAGGAAAGCCCTCCATTGCTCCTTGTTCCAAGAAGCCGGAGAAGCCTTGAAGGCTCAGCCCACTCAGTCGCGAGACTCCTTGGAACCCATTGCACCCCTCGTCTCGCCCCGACGTCGACCCAGTTGGACTCGTCCTCGCTTGAAATGAGTCCAAAAACAATTGAATCCTTCACATAAGACAAACACACACGACACACACAAGGAAAGCACACAAGGAAAACACACTCGTAAATGTCAAATACATGCTTGAAATACACACGAGTTATTACATGTAATAAAATCATACTTTTATAAGGTGAATTTATATTTATAAACTTTCAATTTTATAAAAATGTTTTCTATAATTATTTTAAATAATGTTTTAAACTCGATATGTTAAATGAATAAAATTAAAAATAAACCTAGTTGAAATTGTTTATATTTAAAGTTATTTTCATTAAATTATCAATAAAGTACCAAAGCAAGAAATTCTTTTTGATACAATTCAAAATGACGTTTAAAAATTAAATTAAATTTTAAATTAAATGATTTTTCAAAGAACAATTGACCTAACCTAACAATTAGATTAAAATTAATTGAAAGGCTCATTATACTATATACGTATTTATTTATAATTCTAATCTATATACACGAAAAATTTAAAATCGTTTATTTTACAGGCAAATTGCTTACAAAATATTAAAAGAATTTAAACTTTAATATACGAGTTTAAGTACACAGTGTAAATAAGTGTTTCTTGTAATTTCAAAAAAATTTTCAAAATAAGATTACTTGATATATATAAATTCTCCAAAGAAAATCATGCCGTTTGTTCTCATCTTCTCTTTCTTAACTTATTCAGGAGAAGGGGCCAACGAGGATGTTTTGATGGGTTGTTTAAAGATATTAAAGCGAAAAAAGCATGGGGAGAGATGAGGAAGGCGAAGATATAAAAATTTACAAGTTGCTAATTTGACACCCTTTTGGGGTGCTCTGGGCTAAGAAGTGAGATTAAGGGATATTAGGTGAAGATGATGAGCCATAAAGGGACGAGTCAAGTACCTTTTGAGGGGTAGTTGAGGACGTGCTCGGGAATCCTCATGAGCAAACACTTGGGGAGGAGCCTCGTGAAGAACCACCGGACCCAAGGAGCCATCTTATGAGTCGACGGCTTCCGGTAATGGACGTTGAGAACAATCGTGGTGACGAGAACGGAGAGCCCCACGAGGAGCATCGTGAAGAGGAGGTATTTCCCTAACAAAGGAACCGCCAGGGACGTCGACGGGATGATTTCGGATATGAGAAGGAAGAACATTGTCTGGGAGAGGAGGATTGAGACGCAGAGGGCAATTTTCTCGCCCGAGTCAGCCGGGAGATAGAAGACGAGAATGGAGAGGTAGGAAATCCCCACGGTGGGGACGATGAGATTCACCGTGTAGAACAACGTCCGCCGTCTCAGAGTGATGTTGAAAAATATATCTGGGAAAGAGAGGGAAAACTTGAGTGGCCGTCAGGACATGACAAGGACGCCTTTCAAAACCAAGCTGTCAACCCAAGAGAAAATGTCTTGGGCTCTTCTGACTCTCATGAGCGGAATAATGAGCACGCGGAGACAATAGGGGGAAAAAGACACCAATAATGGTTTAAAAGGATTTTGAATTATGATCCTCTGCGTCATAAATTACAAGGCCGAATTACATTATTACATATATAGAGTGAAGAAAGAACGTATAAAATATTTCTTGGACTCTCCATTTTTCTGCTTTCACTTTTTGAGCTGCTTTCAATGACATGAAAGTATTAAACACTTTGTTTCCCATTTGATTGATAATAGCCCCTACTATTACACCTTAATAAAGAAAAAGCTCGGCGACTTATTTTTTCTTGACTTTATTTTTGGGGCTCTCGAGCTCTCACAAGTGGCAGATATAAGAAAGAAGGTACGAAGAGAAATAAGACAGGAAATTGATGGATTCCAAATAGGTTAAGAGAGTCCATATAAGGGAAGTATAAGGCCTTAAGTATTTCATACTTATTTCTTTATACTCGTATACTCACTCTCATACTTAAAGTAATAATATATAACTTTTTGTACGAGTATATTGGTAGGTATTGTACTACCTACTGTACCTACTGTATGATGAGGAAATATACGGATATATTTAACGATGATATTCTGTAGTAAGATATACTAAATAGAATGATATTATTTATGAAGTTATAAGAAGGAGATTATAGCGTGAATATCACCTTGGAATGGCTCGGGACAACAGGGGTAGAATTTTTCGTGTCTCTCAGCTGGAACAGAAAGGATATCCCATTCGACGGAGGGGTAATACTCGGTTAAGTCAATACCCATTAGTACCAATTCTTGTCCGGGCACTTGATCGATGTGCTTCAAGTCAATCTGGAAAAAGGAACAGACACCCACATGAATCCACCTGTAATGCCTTATTTATCCGCCTTAATTATTCACTATAAGGGGTTCATTGTGGGGGTCGTTGAAGACATTTCTATATTCCTTTATCTCATCCTTTATTTTCCCTTCTCGAGGATTTTCACTCTCACTTGGACGATAAAAGGAGTTGGGTCTTCTGGTCTTATATAATAAATGGGCTCTTCCTTCGGCTTCTCCCTATTCTGCCTCTCCCTTCTTGACTTGTTCGAGAGAGGGAAACTGAGAAAGTGAGATTCACATGGACGAGTTTCGCTTTCTCTCCTCTTCAAACCAAGCACAATATTCCATAATTCATGAATTCCCACTAATGAATCTTAAATTCTAATTGAATTTCGAATCAAGTGTCTCTCCTCCTCTCTGACCCTTTCATCTCCCATCACAAAACGCAATTAAAGATGACTCTTGAATTTTGATGCCTCCAACTAACGAGATTGGATAGGAATAACATTAGAGAGAAGCTAGCTAACGAGTCAAGTTGAATATTATACGGGTTCTTCTATTTCCAATCATCTCGCTACTCTGGTCCTACTCCACCAAAACCCAAAAGCTGGAAGTATCAAAAACCACCATATTTTAATTATAATAATAAAGAAAATGAGATATATAAATACACTTTAATATCAAATTCCCCATTATTCTACATAATAAATCTCAAGAAATACAACTGCCCAGCATTTAACTATCTGTTAATTTAAAATGAATAAATGTATTAAATTCTTAATTAATTCATAAATAACTTTATATAATTACATCTGATTTTAGAGCGTTTTAGTTGCAATTTATAAAATATTTTATTTAGTTAGTTTAGAATTTGGTTGGAATTTGGGAATTTGAATGAGAATTCCTTTTATTTTATATCTATAAAAGAGATCACCATGTATCCATCATATGTCCAAGAGCCGAACTTCAAAAAGCAGGTTTGCATATCAAAAGGGAAGTATCGGACGTCAATTTCACATGAAGATTTGAAAATGGCTGGGGGATTCCAATGTACTTTCCCGTCGCTGTGAAGAATGGCTTTTGTCATTGTTGTCACAACGTATTCCCCATCCTGAGATTCACAAGCATTATATTATTTTCTCGAAGACTCGAAGAAGTAAAGCAAATTATGAACAATTCTTCTATAGTTATTCTGCAGCAAGCAGGAGGGGATTTAGATTAGTTAAAGCCCTATTACACAGTCCTTGCGAATAGTTGGACTTTCCCACTCATCAGTATTGCTCTTTATGACTTTTATGAGTATCGATTTGGGGAGTTTTTGAGCAAGCAGATTTAAATTTTTATAGCATATGAAGATGAGGGATTAGCATAAATATTGCATTGCGAAGAGAAAGATCATAATCTTACCGCACTATGATGGAAACGGAAAATTCGCGGAGCCATGAAAAATGAAAATATTAGGGAAGAGGAATAAATTTTGAATTTGAATAATAGAGAGAGACTCACTTGTTATAGAGAACAATATCTGGAAGCCATATGTGTTCGGACGGTACATAGAGCTCGGAGACGCCTCCATATTCTCTCGGATCCCATTGAAATTTGTGATCTTCCCATTCCTGCAAGAGACGAGCATGCTCGTTCTTAGTGAGAAAATTCCAACTTCCAAACTTGGTTTATGAGGATAAGCTCCCCAGAATAAAAAACCCTTTGTCAATACTCATGAGAAAAATTTCTTACGTGTTCGAGCCAAACGTTCGTCGTCAGGATCTGATCCTTCAAGTTCTGCAAAAAATATATGAAATCCCATTTATTTCAAACTCAATAATATTAAGCTTTCCTTTCTAATAAATACTCCTGAGCATCAACGTCTTTTATAATAATAGCAAAAATGCCAAGTTGACTCTTCTTTTGTAAATAAACTTCGAGTTGACTAAAGAACTTTTTCTTTAATTTAAAAGAACTTCTTTCTTCTTCTTTCACTTTTTCAAATTCCCATCAAATTCTCATTTATTTTAATTAATTAAAAGCATATCACTTTATACTTATTTAAATAGTTTCATTGTCACTTTTATGACATAATGAATGTTCGTGCCACTCGTGGACAATTACAAGCTTAAGATTCTCCCAACCAACCCATCAATTATATGCTTAAATGCTGGTGCTCATAATTAGTATTATTACACCAGTCAAATTGGGTGCTTGTATTATGTGTTGAAGCTTAAATAGAGATTATTAAGGCAGTGATGTGTAAATAATGGGAAGGACCGCAGCAGAAGCCCTGGACATTATTCCCTACCAAAAGACTTTTCAAAGGCTCAACGCGTCGACGCTCAATTATCATTGAACTTATGATCACATAAGACCCTTTTAGTCCATGTACTTCTTATATAATAATACACAAGTTGAGTATTATTATAAAGTTCAAAAGTGCCAGAGTTGAATGATGACTAAATAAACTTCCTGTTTATACATACACTCATGCTAATGTCATTTACTGTTTCCAGCAAATGAGCTCATTTGCGCCCATTTAATAATTTCAATTTCCTTTCATGCAATAATGCGTAAGGTATGAAAAGACAAAGTTGATAATTTATTAGAGCTAAAGTAATAAGTGTTATATATTATAGTAAGAATAGTGGATTTAGTAAGGGGATAAGTCGAGTGAAACTTCCGGATTAATATATGATTAGATTTCCTTCCCAGCAGATCATTAAGTCTTATAGATTAAATTACAATTTGAGAGTGTAGGAATAAAATCATTGAAGCGAGACAAGGGACCATTTTCATTGTTCCATCATTCTGAAAACGCATTGGATCTTATGAATTCGCTTATTCCTCTCGACTGTCTTGCTCTTTCTCTCTTCCGAAAGTATATACTTAATAATGGTTTGAGTTCCTATTCTCTCGGCTGTTCCCTGCTATTCACTTCGAGCAAGATTGAATGTTTGGGTTTAAAGCCTAGGGACTTGCGAGGCAATAATTCATTATATCACCGTACTTTATCTTTAGGTCCCTGAATACATTAAGTGCAAAGCACATTATTCTTACTTTCCATCAAAATGGGACTTTGGGCCGTCTTTCCCTCCGTCCTGGACCATATAACTGCTTGGGACTTTTTCTCTTGACTTTGTTCCGCTCACTCCACTTACTTATTCCTTCCTTTGGTTATTTATTTATCATCTTTCAAAATTTATCTCTTCCGGAACAAATACCGAATGTGAGACTTTTTTTCACTTCTCGGAGCCTTTAAACCGAGGCGAATCTTATTATTTACGAGTCAGTTCCTCTAATATTTAATATAATAAACCAACATTAGCTCCCACTCGCGCCTCGGCCTTTTGACAATCAAGCAAAAAAGTTTTTTGTTGATCAAAAGGATTAAACCGTTCCTTTCAAGCTCTCACAATGCAGGGATATGAAAACTTGATGGTAAAGTCACTACTTGGGCTGTTGATTTTAAAATTTATGTTGAACTGATTCGCCCAATAACGTGATTGTTTTACTCAATCTGACTTACTGGACTTGTAAGATTTGAGTTTCAACTTGTCTGTAAATACAAGTATACATAATGTAACACGTATGAACACTATGTAGGTACTGTGTACTGATATAACTAGACGTTATGTTATAACTTTATTGTTTGCAAGCATGTTTGTGTTTAAGCTGTATAGCATAATATGTTTGTTAGCTATATTGTATGAGTATTTGGATAAGAACACAGTGGCATCATGAATGTACGCATGTGTTTATATGATGAGTGATTTCTTCAACGTCATGTAAGTAACGATTGTAATCGAATTATGCTGAATGTGAGCCTTTGGTTTGCAAAGAGGTTCTCGGGTTCCTTGTATAATTTAATTTTCAATTCAAAGGCTTTTAGCATAAACAAATAACTTGCTAATTTTCTTGAGTGCTTCAAATTCTTAAATTAAAAATAATGACTCCCCTTTGATCACACTTTTAAATAGTTGAACACATTCATGGGCAATTTAGACTCTTTAGCAATTCTCTTTTTTTCTTCCTCAGTCAGCCAAAATTCTCCTTCGCATTTAACTGGCCCTCGTGCTCATGGAGACTCGCTGTCTCTTAATGTACGTAATAAGGAACACACAGGGAATCAATAACTCTCAAGAAGAAAGAAAAGTCCCTTTGCTCGTTTCTTCAATTCTCTTTCAACCATTACAACTCCGCGTCTCGACAGAGCAAACACAATTAAGGGTCAAAAGAAAAAAACCCTCGCGCGTCTTAAAAACCCCGAAAACCAACTTGGAACTGGCTAATAGAATTTTTCATAAAAAGTTCATAAAAAGATCAACAACGTCCGGTTTCATTTGACGGACGATGAATAACCGAAGAGAACAAAAAGAGTTTTTTTTGGTATTATGGAAGTGTCTTTTGGTGCCAAGAATTCTTTGATACCATTTTGAACATTGGTTCTTATCATTTTTGTATTTCCCAACTTTCGCCTCCAACTTTTCCCTTTTATACACTTATGATGTCAAAGGGAGGAAATCCCAATTGTCCCATTCAAACTTTACATTTTAGACACAGGAAAATTCGGAATCTGAACAAACATTAATAAACTGATAGCTAGTGGGCCAATGTTTGCCTTTCCCATTTAAGCTCCCAGTGCGTCCCCTTTTATTATTTATTTATATCCCTTAAAATTTCACAATTACTCAATCTTTTTAAACAGATTTACAAAAGGGAATTTCCATATTTCCTACCCATGCCTATGGTGTTGGCATTCTTTGGGAGATTTGCAGGAATAATAAATACAGGATCGTCATAATCTTCTTTTCGCTTTGCTGAATTTCACTTTTTTAATTCACACTCTAGAAATTCAGAAAAGCGGAAAGAAGATTTTGACGACTCTGTACAACAAGTTTTGTCAAGGAGGGATCAGAGGACAATAGAATATCATTTAGTTGTAATGACCAGTTAAGAGATTTTCCCTTCAGTTTACATCGCTCCTTTTTTCATTTTACATAAAAGCGGTTCTCATATCAGGTTAAGAATTTTATTCTCCATAAAAATTCGAGCATCTATTTAAACCTAAAGACTAAAGGCATGAAATTTGATATTGGATAAAGGCGTTGGCCATGCCAAGCTCAATAAATCCAATAAAACGTTGGAGAAAGGGCTATTTGCCATCGTTATTACCTCCTGGAATGGCGATACTTTATCATAAATTGACCACGAAAATATCGAGCCAAACCTTTTACAATTTGAATTTCATGAGAGAAGATTTTTTGGCCTATATAGTCAAAGAATTTGGAAAACCCAGAAACTCTTATGAATAACTTACTCCATTGAAAATGAATTTACAATATTTAAAAATTATTGAATTCGTATTAATCATATGATTTGTTTTGTTTTTCTAATATTTAAATATTTGAGTTAAATAAAAATATTAAAATATATTCTATAAATTGATTTTACTGTGGGTGACTCATTTCTTGTCTGACGAGAAATATTTTCATGAAAATGTGGAAAAATTTACCCTGAAATCGCTATAGCGTTAAGTATTAGATAATACTTGATCAATTTATATTTTTCTTCGTAGAAATCATATCTGTGAATTCATTATAAAGATTTGGCTTATTTGCTATATTCAAGGGTACCATGAAAATATTTCTCGTCAGACACAGAAATGAGTCACCCACAGTACATTGAAGTTTTTTTTACTTTTCTTGAAATTTTAGAATTTAAGAAGTTCTGAATCCTCAAAGACTCAAAGGACATTGATGTTTTTACCAAAGAGCTCTTGTAAACTCGAGGAACATTCTCATGTTCAAGAAAATAACATTACATGAACAGTCCAGCTTTCCACTATATCACTCTACTAGCAATACAAATCTATAAGAATTACAGCTGTATCTGACATAAACAACTTTCCTTTAGATCTAAAAACATAATCGCAATATAGACATTTCTATACTTGGTCCTTACAAGTATATGGCACTATATCCTTTAGGAATTTGGAGTCGTCGTTTCTTAGTACAAAGTTAAAATATACAATTGGATAAATGCTTCTTGAATATATCACATTGCGTATTATACTTAAATGTGGGCATTCAAGATTAAAGAAAATAGTAAACTGTATCCTTATCCTTCCTTGAAGAATTTATTTTGCATGGAATACTATATAATATAAACCTTTGTAGGATGGAGCTATGTAAAAGTAAATTATGCAAATATGAATATTTAAGTTTTGGCCATGCCTCCCCAAACTTTTGCCCTTGTCCAAAAGTGTGTGAATTCGTTCTAAACTTTTGAAAATGTCATTCTCAAATTCATGAAAGGAGATCCGAGGAAAATGTTGTGAGGAAAGTTAAGGGACACCTCACGTTCTCCAAAGATGAAAACTGCTCGGAGGTAAATGCAATTGTCTCAAATAAAATTCATCGATTTTCAATTTCAAGAAGTATTGAGAAGTGGAGAAATGAGCTTGAGAGACACGAAGAGAAAAAGGAAAGAAACAAGAGAAGTAGAAAATGTGTGTGGTTCACTCGTGTGATTCCAATCTTGTTTTCGAGCTGTTGGAATTACAGTAAAAAGAAGACCATTATTCTAACAACTCCCTATGCATTCAGCTCTTCTTTCAACGTCTAACTCGTCTCAAAAACACGGGCCTTTCATTACCTTAATCTTAATTTAATTCCATTTTCTCCCACTTTATCACCCAAACTTCCACAATATAACTAATGGGGAAGAATATAGCCTTTAGCCATTCACATTATTATGTATCTCCTTCTTTTTACTGCTGTAGTGAGGATTTCAAAAGAAGAATTCAATTTAACATCATAATACTCCAAAAGTATTCCATAATACTTAAGAAATACAGGAATATAGACACGTCCTTTATTGTTAATAGTGAAACACCATGTTTAAATCCTCCATTTAATTTCCTCATGACAAGTTTATGATGATTGAGAAGACTATTTGAATAAAGTAAATTCAGCGAATAATTAGCTCTTTCAATATCCATGTCTAATCTTTCGTTAAAAGTTAAAACCTTTTAAAGAGTTTTATGACGCACATAAATAATTTGTCCATTATAATGGAGTAGATGAATTTAATAAACAGGTGATTTGGGCCTTTCAAGTGTAATTTACATTTAATGATCAAAATAAAGAGAAGTTTAGGTTGATTAAAATTAATGGTATTTGTTTTTAATAAGGTTGAATAATTTGTTTTGAGACTAAATGGGGAAAAAGGTTCTTTGGGAAAAGAGTTAAAACAGAGTCAGTTAATGTAAGGACATAAATTTAACCTGTGTGGTTTGGGAGACAGACTCAGGATTTGAAGTTATTTATTCCCTCTGGAAGGGGAGAATTAAAGAATCGGGACTAAATTGCGGCCATTTAGGTTTTTTTGGTCCGCGAGCCGTAGGGAGAAGTATATTTTCTTCTCCTTCCTCGTTTTGTGGTCAATGTCGTGAAGAGGAAGTGCGTAAAATGTTAAAGAAGATGAATCAAGAAAGTCAAAGTTGGGGTTTTTCCTTGGTGGTAGTAAGGGGAGTTGAGCTCATCTCACTCACATCCTAAGAGCATTGAGGAAAATTCATTGATGCTCACCAGAGAGGTTTCCTTCTCTATCTCTTTGGATCACTTGGCTTTTCTCGACCGTTGAAGGCCCAATGGTTCTCCTGGAAACACATTATGGGCCAAAGTAGGCCGACGTCTCCTTTTCTCTCCTCCTTCAGGCTCCTTTCCCTCCATGGCCTTTGATGGCGAAGAAGAAAAGCACCTCTAGCCCTTCTTCTTCCATTTTCTCATCTTTATCTCTTTGTAGCACTCTGGAGGATCCATAAATATATTTCCCACACTCCTTTTCCCATGGCATCGCTCAATCAGGACGCGGAGGACATTCTAATTTTCCTCTTTTTCCTCCCACCCGGCTCTACACATCTCTCCGGGTCTTTCTTATGCTGGCTTCCGTTGGTCCCACAGATTTTTTAAAATTTGGATCTACAAAAGATCCTCTGAAGGAAAAGAGGCTCTTTAAAGAGGAAATGAAGGACCAGAACCCGTCGGCAAAGATTACGTTCCAGAGCTCCCCACTCTCCGCTGAGAGTGACAAGCATTAAAGCTGGTTAGGGACTCATCGTCTCCCCCCGCCACGAGAGAGGAAATCCTAATGGAAGAATTATTGATTGATACTTATAATAGGATTTTATGTCCATTACAGACACATCGTCTTCGTTATGATCTTCTTCTCTTCTTGGTTATTGTTGGAAATCCTCTGAGTAAAACTAATCGTAAGTACGAGCTTAATACTCAAAAGGTTGTGGCTAATAAGTATGAATGGCATTATAAGGTATTACTAATAAATAGGTATGATACAAGTATGATTGAGGGAAAGAAAGAATTTTTCTTATTTACTTAATAAAATTCATTTTGTGGCTAATTCCCTCTTTCTTAATTCTTTGATGGTCAGTAATAAATTAGGGGGCCATATTGGGACTCACCTTAAGAGCATAATTTGCTTTTATAAAAGGATTTATATTATTTTATATCCAAGTCCTTCTTTAAGATTCCACGTGAGAGGTTGCGTAGTTCGTTAATATAAAGCGTCATAAACCTTCTTCGTACAAGAATCTCTCGTACGAAGAAGATTTCTTATGGAGCCTCGTGTGTTTGAGACCAGTAAAGAGAGGAACGATAATGGTATGGAAGAATCTTGAGAATAAACCTCACGAGCGGTAACATTTTCTTCGAATTAATATTAAAGGAGAGAGGAAAGGGTTATGTGGGTTATAAAGGGAAAGTCTTCATTTAAAGTTTACCCTCTCATCCCTACTAACTTGCATGAGATGTGGAGGGATGTAATGTATTAATTGAGAGAACAAGTTTACCTTCCCGGGCTCCTTTTCCTCTACCCATTTATTTTATGTCGTTTTATATTATTCTAACTTATGGTCTGCAACGGAGGTTCACTCCTACTTGGGACTTTAGAGGCTCCTAAGTCGAGGCTCATCAGCCTCCATGCCTCATCCGCACACACACGACGAGAACTTGTTCAACTTTTTGGTCCATGAGGCCAACTTTACTGATTTTTCAAAGTTAAATGAGAGAGAATCCAAATTTTCCTCGCTGGCTCTTAAGGACCTGCCACTCACCCCTTACATACAACTCTTTTACATTTTCTCTCCAATTTGCTCTAATTAAAACTCAAGAGTTTTGTTTTCCCTGGGCTTCGACTCAAACAAGCATAATCAATGTTTGCAATTCGAGCCGAATTCATTCATTTTTTAAAACTGAATCTACTTAAACTTTTACCTTAAATCCCTAAGACCATTAATAAATATATTTTACAAAAATATATAACTAGTATATTTTACGTATATTAAGTATACTAAGTTTACTAAGTATTTAGATTTCCATTTTGGATTTCCATGTTCAGTCTGTTTCCCTGTTCAAAATGAGTTTGATAATAAAACTAGTAGTTTGAAATCCTTATGTTTAAATCTTGGTTTAAGCGGAGAAAGGAGAGATGAATGGGAGTGTATTGTTGATAAGAAGGATAAATAGAAAGTTAATTTTTTCCCGTCCGCACCGGCTCTCTTTAATGGTAATTTATGGTAAAATATAAATGTTTGGAGAGATTGATGGGTTTTCCTTTGTAAAATTGAGGAAATCCGCTTTCACCTTCCATGAGAGCCCCATGAGGATAAATATTTCGAAGGACTCGCCGCTAACCACAAGTCTTTGGAACATAGCGAGAGTTTTCAAGTTCTCCGCCATGTTGTCTCTCCATCCATTCCCGTCATAAAGGTCTTTTGACCAAGTTGTTTAAGTCGGGATTTGGAGCTTTGTTTTTCCTACTTCTTTGTTTAATCCAGTAAGGTTGTTTTCCCCTCCGAGTCAACTTGTTTCTTTCACATTATCCCTCATAACTTTGTGGGTTATGCCATTCATTGGGGTCGTCTCCTATTTCATCTTTCCTTTTGGATCTGTCAGTTTGAGCGGAGACTCAGCGGGGCTGCGGGAAGCATCTGTATGCATACCGCTGTCACAGAGGCCATTCATGCTTACCCTTATAAATGTTTCTATACTAAAAATATACTTATGTTTGTATGCTTATGTTTTTGCATGGTAAGAATGCATAGGTAAATGCTTAGTTATGTAACTTAATATATTTAATATATAAAGATTCTATATGAAATAGGGATCCTACAGTGGATATATACTTGAGTCTTATTTAAATAATGTATGTATATTTTGTATTCTATTGCATTAGAATCGTGTAGGTATAAGATGGTTTTGGTGAATCTCCCGTCTCCTGTTTCCTCATTTGGGTAAAAACTGGGCCAACCCTTGAGTCTCTTCATTCATTGAAGAAGATAAGGCTGCATCCTGCACCGTGTGCGAGCCAAAAGCCAATTTCTCCATATTCTTGAAAGCCATCTAAAGGAGCTTTTAACTAGAGTCAGAATCTCTGAATCTCGTTTGGATGTTGGAATGTTGGGGATATAGAAATAGAAAGAAGAAAGAAGCTGTTCTTGGCTCCGGAGCGTGTGCGGATTGAAGGTATATAAGTAATTGGGAAGGGCGTACCAGGTCAATGAGTTGTGAAAGGCGGAGGCCAAGTTTGACTTGGACAGTGTCCGTGTTGTTCATGACGGGACGAATGAGGCGGTTGTAACTGCTGAGGAGGTCGTCATAGAGCCTTTTCGCATCGGGGTTTCCGTAGCACGGGACGAGGAGGAGGAAGAGGAAAAAGAGGAGGTTCATGGTCTTCGCCGGCCGGAAGTCGGAGGTGTCTAGGAGGGCCAGAACCCGCTGGGTTGAGTCATTACCACTCACTCGTCGTCCTCGACCCCGAACAAATAAGGATTTGGGCTGGGAGTCGATGAGTCAATAAAATGATCCCTCGTTGGAGTCTGTCTCAAGGCTGTTGAAGGAGTCGTCCGCGCTTTGTATGGAGAGGAATCCTTTAACGTGGCGAATCTCCCTCGACTCACCATTCTTCCGATCCTTCAACCTTCAAGTCAGAGAATCTTCTCGAGGAGAAAATCACATTTTATTCTTGGAGTCCGTCCAGCACACTCCACTGGCTCCCCTTTACGCCACTTCCATCCTCTTATTTTTCTATTACCAATTCAAAATGATTATTTAGCTCGGAGACATAAAAGGGAAAAACATCCTCTGATGGATTTGGACTTGGGCCGCGATGAAGGAAAAGAGGAACAAGAGGTCTTGCCTGTTTAATTTAAAAACCCGGCGCTCCGGCTCTGTTCACATGAGACTGAGAATGAAAACCCCTAGATGAAGGACAGAGAGAGAGTTGGAGAACTGGGATAATTACATTTAGTAATTAATTCGCGCCGTCAGGCTTCAGAACCCTGGATTTCTAATTTATTCCACCGACTCAGAATAGCAGACAAGCCGGGAGCTCATATTCAATTTGAACATGGATTAAGAATAAAGGATTTCCCAAATGCGGTCCAAGATATCAAACGTTCACGTCGACCCTCCATGGGAGATATCAGGGAAATTGACTGCAGCGAACAAATGCGGTAGTAAAAACCGGAATTGTGAGTCAATTGAAGGAAGATCTCCTTCGTTATGTAATGCACGGGGGTGATGAATGTCCGTGTTGGGTCTTGGGGCCAGAGTGAGTCAATCTCGCTGGCTTCACTGCACTACGGCAATCTTTCACTCACTTTCACTCACTCATCCGCCCAGAGCTTATCTTACGGATTTGGAAGGCGGAGCGTGTCTGAAAAAATCCATCGGGTCCGAGAGTCGATTCCTGAAGAGGCTCTGGAATGAGCGAACGTGATCGAGATGGGGTTTGAGGGAAAATTAGAGGCCTGCTCTCGTTCTCCTCCACTTTTGCCCTAGCAGTGTGGGAAGAGAGAGAAGCTGCCTCTCCGCTCTCCTTTCCTCTCGGACTGGTAGTTTTCGGGAGGATGTTGGTGAAAACTTGTCCTAGCCTGTTGCGATGCGTTAGCCGACTTTTTACTGGCAGCCATTCCCGCTCTCCGAGAGAGAGAGAAGAAAGCGAACTCTCGGCTTGCAGAGGAGCGAGTCGGGGCAAAGAGCCCGCCAAGGGGAGGCAGACAATTCTGCCCGCCGTATTCTCCCCCCGTATCAACCGCATCCTCGGGACCAGCATGGGCAGACGTAGCGCGGAGTATCCTTCCTCCGGCTCCACCGATCGAAACTATTTCCCCACCATCATTCAACAGAGCTCCACTCTCCACTAATCACTCTCTCCCCACTTTTTTAATCAACCGAGCCTCTCGAAATAATTGCAAATTATCAATCTCCCTCACCCCGACTTATTGCCTCGGCCCCGGAACCCATCATCAGCCTCATCCCGGCCCTGACGGGAATCCAGAATGAGACGCCCACAATGCCCCATCAGACTCCGGATGCCGAGTGAGAATCTCTAACGAGACTCCACATATCCGACAGTTCCTCCAGTTCCTCCGTCACGGCAACGGCACGTGAGACAGGAGACTCACATACTCACAACACCATATGCTGCCCATCTCAACGCCCACACGAAATTCGCATTTGACTTATTTCCCTATATGTCCATGTGCCGATTCCTATCCTACATGGATTTTCATTCCAGCTTGAAAGAGGGATAAAATTATTCAATAAATATTTTCAGGTTGTGCTATATTTATAGCTTTCAATATAAAATATTTAAAATGAATAATTATATTACAAAATATCTATGAATGATTATATGAGAATATGAGAACATGCATGATATGAAAATGAGAATTGTATGCCTATGCAAAACATGGTAATATTGCGTATTTCGAATATATTCTTTGAATATTATTCAAAGTTTCGAATAATTTGTTCTATGTATGAATGAAATGATCCTTTAGCTGGGGCTTGATAAGAGAATTGGGATTTGAAAAGAGGGCCAAGAGAACCCTGCATCATAATTCCTCATATTTGATCTCATTAGGAATGTTGCAAATAGTTTACGGTGAAACTTTTCTTTGGATTGGATTCGGATGTAAATGAAGTTTTAGTTATTTAAGAAATATTATTCGCTAGAGAGCGGATCGCAATTTCCTTCAACCCAAATTTTCTCACGTAGGAGGATCACAAGAAAATCTCTGCATTTCCCTCAAATTACGGTTTCGCTACTTTTCCTCTATGATGGGCCAATTCCTATTTTTGGTAAAATGCACCTCGTTTGATTCCATTTTCCTATTTCCTCAAATTACCTCATATTTTAATAATGCAATTCTTTTCAATTCACCCTCTTTTCAGCCCCAACGGATGCCAAAAGGAGAAGAAATCTCTTAAAATAACTATTTAATGCTCCAATTGTCTCATAAAGGAGTCTAAATATTTGATTTCCCCACCAACTCCCACACACTCATATTATGTATTTACCCACACATGATATTTCCTACTCACAAAGAAAAGGTCTCTTAGTGCGGACCTCAAATCTAATCTACTTTTACAAAGAAAACAAATTTTCCAAGATTTTAGAAAAGTTACATCAACGATTGAATAAAGGATTCCTAATGGCCTCCTTTTAAATGTATAAAAGGAAAAGGGAGTTATGGGTCGGGTTCCCATGGAGGATTCGGGGTTTTGGGAATGCAATGGCTGAGGCCCTTTTAATGCATCTCTGGATGAGGTTGTACGGAGGAGAGAAATTGAATTTCTCTCGGGTTGGGAAGTCTTTGGATGGCGGGAGCTCTTAGCATTTTAATTTGGGACGCCGTTAAAGTCCCGCTGGCTCTCTCTCCTCCTCCGCCTGGTGAAGAGGGCAAAAGAGCAGGCAAGCAAACCAAGAATGTTTTCATAGAGAGACGGAAATTGGTCCGTGATAGGTTAAAGCACTGGTGATTTATGTAGCCAGCATCGCCTCCCCATTCCCATGGATGTCGAAGGGAGAGAAGACGATGAGGCCCAAAGATCCTGATCAAAAGTTCAAAAGTCAATAAAGTAGAAAGAAGAGAAAGAGAATTTCAGAGTGAGGGAGATTATTTTGAATCAGGGAGTACTGGAGCAGACATCCTTTTTACAGTCCGCCTTTTCCCATTTCTCCTCCTTCTCAATTCGACTTCAAGGGACGCCCGATCCGTTTCTTGCCCTTTTCCATAGCCATTTTCTCTAAATAAGACTTTTATATAAGGGGAGCCTTACACATTCATACATTTATTTTTACTTTTTTTTACTTTTAAAGACGCCTATGCTTTAGAAAAAGGGTTTAAAAATGCTATAAAAGACTCTCATTCTCTGACATCTTCATACCACACCCATATGTTCACTTTTACTTAGTATGGATGAAAATGGAGATCTTGGGCGGCTTCGAATTTCAAGAGATAAGAAAGAGGCTTTAGCTCCCAATTTTAACAAGGAGCGGCGGCGGATAATAGTTATAGTATAATATCAATGTGAAAGGAGAGATTCAACACTCTCCGTCTCGTCTTGTTCTTATTCTCCAGCGGGTTCGAGTCCTCTCCGATATAATAAAAGAGAAAATGAATAAGACGGGAGGGAAGAGTTAGTGGGATGGGTAGCCGAATGGGCCCTACCTACCGTCCGACCTGAATATCGACGACGATAGGAAGGGTAGAGAAAGCGGAGAAAGGACTTTTTCTCCTCTTTCTGAAAGGGAATATCTCTTCTCCGGAAGCCTCTCGATGAAATCGGATACAAGGCGGAAGCTCCTTATTTGGCTCCTTACGGGGAGAACCTCGACTCGTTTCACTCCTTTTGACTCCAATCACATGTAAATTTCCCTTATAGTCCCCCTGGCCCCACTCGAACGAGCGCCATAGACACTTTCCCCATAGTGTCAGAACCCCGGGCATTTGAATTTTCATTCCGAATGTCCGATTCAAAGGCGTCCGATGAATCTACAAATCTCGGCTTTTATTTCTCATTTCCACATTTATTGCACTGAGACGCGGGCCAGAGGTTGGTCCGGCAAACCATCAATAAATTTCTTTCTCCCATGTAACACAAAAGAAAAGTCGCCCGCGTATCCTTGTTCCTTTTACCCCTCGACCGACCTCGAACAACAAAGCCAAAATTCCCAGACTGGGCATATAAATATATAAATCCGCGTGTTGGAGATTTCTCTTTGCTTGGGTGGGATCTTTCTGGCTGAGAGTCTGTGAGAGATTCGAACCTATAGCCTAATCTTTTTTTCCAAAAATACCATTCCATTTCACGTAACATATAATTCCAAATATATAAAGGTCATTTTCCTTTTGGCAAGCGAGAAAGGTCAGATATCTGGCTAAATATAAAAGAAACTCTTCTGCTCGATTTTGAAAAGAGGAAGATAAATCCCTCGCGTGACTCCGCCTCCTTTTCTTTCGGGCTTTTGACTTTCTTTGGACAAATATTAGCATCGGGTTCATTAAATAAATATTTTTTCCTTTTCACTAAAAGATCAAACCAAATATTTTCAATTCCCAAATAGTATGAAAAGTCTTTTAATTTTGTAAAAAAAGGTCCAAGAAAGATCTTATTTAATATAAAAATCTATAGTGTAAATAGCCAAGTAAATAGCTAATAAATGTTACAAAGATTATTTTGATAATGGCATGTTTTTTAATTTAAGTTTAATCCAGCGTTTAGGATCTTTGTTGTAATGTTTGAGTTTACATTTTGAAAATTAGAGAAAGAGCGAGTCTTCAAATTCAATCGCTTGCATAATGTAAATTATTTCCGTTTCGAATTTTCCCCATTTTCTTCTCGAGTTGAGAAATTTAGAAAATTAGAATTAAAATTTGAAGCATTTCATTATAAGAGCTTTAGTTCTCTTTTGATCTCACTTTGTGTTTCAACATCATTTCCATTTTCATACAATATATTTCAATTATATTAACAAGCTGGGATTCAAACTTTAAAAGGGCAAGTTAAAAGGAGATTAAATGCTTGAATTTTACAGGGCCATTTCCTTTTACGGGACTTGAAGTACCTTTCGTGGTGGAATTGGCAATTTGGACCAAGCACCCCAACCTCCCCAACACTCCCATACGTACACAAGGAACAGAATTTTGATTTATTAATCAATATCGCTACGACCAAGAGGGTTATTACATATTAAATGCATAATAAATAAACTGAGATTTCTTTTCAACAGGAAAACCTTATTTATTCAATCATCTCGGTTATTTAGCTTCCCACAAAGGATAGAAATTGGGCTCCTGGAGGAAAACTTACTCTAGCGATTCCATATCAGTCCAGAGGAATGAATTAATGAGGCGGATCTGAAATTTTAAAAAGGTTAAATCTCGTCGTGAGAGGACCCATTCTAACCAAACTCTTTAAACTCATTCTTTTCATGCCCAAGGGCTATTAAAACTAATAAGCTTTAAATCATCCGGTGGAATCATTTCGTAATTCCACGTCACTGACTTTACATGCCCTCACTTCCCATTGTAAATATTATTCATATGTCCATACAACTCTTCTTTGTACAGATGTACTCATACACTCATGTTGGATGATGATGTTTCTCTTTTGGAATACATAATAAAGTGCCCAAAAACATTATTTGCTTTCTACCTTTCCTTCTATTAAATATATACATACCTAATATGGAACCTTCTCTTTTACAAAATAAATGTAATATCCGTATTCTCTTTAATTGTTGAAAACATTCATGAATTCTTTTACAATTTTCAATATAAATATTTGATTTTTACGTTCATTCAGCAAATATGAAATTATCAAATTGATAGGATTTAAATAAATAACATTATAAATATTTAATAATTTAATTATAAAAATATAAAATGTAAAGGCTCTTTCTACATAGCTCGAAGGCGTGTTTTGCATTATTATGGGAAAATCAATATCTTTTACTTAGAAAAGAAATGTTTTTGATTAACTTGTCAGATTCACTGAGATTTTCATCAAGTCAAAAAATGTTTTTTATACACAAGATCTTCATCTCGAGAAACTCGAGATATATACTAGTAGATACAATACTACTCAAATTTTTTTATGATGAAAAAAGCTTTATTAAAAGTGATTGTAAAACGTTTATTGTAGTAAATACTATTCTTGTTTCATTTTCTTTGAGTTAAAATAAAAAATGCGTTTAATTTGATCTGCTAGAGTACAGGGTAGTGCAAAAGAATTATGGGATTCTTCAAAATGCAGGATAAATGTAAATGCAAAAGGGTTTGAATATAAAACTCTTATGATGTTTATTTCTCTTTTATATTAATGAAAAGGCTTGGCAAGTAAATATTTTGTATAAATAAAGTTTGGATGAAAATAATAAATAGAGACTATATGTATATTTCTAAGAATGTTGTTTACAAAATAACTCAAATGGAAGACGCTCTTTAAAAGGAGACGGAAAAATCTTGAATGCAATTAGGAAAATTCCTCTATCTGCTCCCTCTTTTCAATTTAACTTCAAAAGAAATGAGTCAATATATTTAAGGCGAAGTGCTGAGCTAACAAGGGAAGTCAGGAGGATTTAAATAAGACTTGCGTAAGGTATTCTCTCATTTTGCTAAAAAGAGAGTGCAATTTCCAAGCAGGACGTGAATGGATTTTAAGAAGCCCTGATGAGCCGACTATGTGTCCAGGTCAAGTTAGTATTCCGCTCAAACTTTGATCTCAGGATGCCAGTGGAAGTAGGAAGCTATCGCCTTTGAGCGGCTAAAGATTCAAAGGAGCTTTTTAAGCAAAAATCTCTTTGGGTTCGAGAGAAAGCAAGAGAGAGAAAGCTCATATCCATACATATTTAAAAGGAGGAAATAAGGAAGGAAGTTCCCTCGCGGGATCCTTGGCCATCCTAGGACATTTGGATTTCCTCTGGGCGGCGAAAAGGCCTTTGGCTCCTTATTTCGCTGAGCTTTGCAAGACCAACGCAGCCAGAGACTTTACTTTTATCCCAAGACTTATAGACGGAGGGAGAAGCCTTAAATATTGGATTTAGCCTAAGCCAAGGCATCAAAGGACTCTACCTTAATTGAGCTCTCTGGAAAGATTCATTGCGGGCGGGGGACAAATGGGGTAAGAATGACTAAGGGAAACTCGACCACGGGGCTTCTGCCTATAGGCATAACCATATTTACCTATATGTGTTTTGGAGTTCAATGTATATTTTTATGTGCCTTCGTGGCATATGTGAAGTGTTTAGGATATATAATATATAAATTTTCGTTTTTATATTCTTCCTTATGGTCTTCAGACTTGAAGATTCTCTGTCATCAGGCACTCTGAGGATCCTCACACGGGTTTTTTCCCCTCACTCATCATTCCCTTTGAATTTAGGAAAAGCATTTTGGCTTTCTCCCAATCTATTTACCTGCCACTCACCAAGACAAATGGGTTTCTAACAGGGAGTCATGAGTGGAGTTTGTTCTTTCTAAACGAGTCAATTTATTCATTAGGAACCCCCTTTGGCTTTCAATCGTCCAAGAATGATCCCAAATCCCGGGCCTTTTCATCTCCGCGTTGAGTGTTCACACTTGAGGAGCTCAGAACGGCGGTAGAGACGGATTAAACCCGAGTGAGGACTCATAATCCGTCTAGTTAGCTCAAAGCCCTTGTTTTTCTCACAGCTAAACTCACTCAATATTTAACTGTGGGGAGAGTTTAAATCAGAGGGATTCCTTCATGGAAATGAGAGTTATAACTCTTCAACTGGGGTGTATGCCCATAGTGAGGAGACTTCATTTGCCAATGAGAACAACTCCCTTGGAATTAGAACCTTGATTTGAAGGATTTTGGCTTTTGAAATGTAACAGCTGCAAAAGGGTTTTAGAACTCTGGGAGGAATGCAAACTCCACAGGCATGAGTCCGCCTTCGGCTGCCCATGGCATGAATATTCCAACTGGCTTTCGGGTTTCCTCTTCTTCACCAGGAGAAGAAGAAATATGAGGGAATGTACATTGTAGAATATATATTATAGTGTTTTGGATATGAACATGATGGCATGAGGGCATGGCGGAGATTTGGAATCCAAAAAGGAAACATCTGCCGAGAGCTGAGCCAGCAAACTAAATTGCACAACGGACTCGGAGACAAAACTCTTTTTTCCCAGCTTTTCATAACCTTCAACTCCAAAACCCATTTTTCTTGATTTGTTGAGGAAAGTTAAGAAGAGATACTCCTCCAAGAGAATGTATAATCTTCCTTTCATCTAATTTCCTCCAGGCGCGACAAAAGTCCGAGACTTTCCCAAAATTTCACATATTACTTACATAATATAAAATATAATACAGAGAATCCCAAATGCAAAATCTTGGTTTCTTCCTTCTGCTACATAAATAATGTATAGTGTGTGCATGTGTAAAAGCCAACCTAAGTAAGTATATCTTAATGGCATAAGATTATCATTATCATATTTCTTCTTTCTGGGTGTGTGTGCGTGTAGATGTAAGTAATCTGGATAACTTTGTTACTAAATAGCAGAGTTCTTGGCCGCATCGCCCTCGTCTTTGACATTCTCCATTATCCCTTAATTTGTTATGTTCATCAGGGAAAGCGGATACGGAAAAAGTCTTTGCTTAGGATAAGAGTAATTTATATAAAAGTTTTTGATTCGCCCAGTTTGGGAAACTCGGTTTTTATCAAACTTGAACAGATTGATTGAAAAAGTTTGAAGGAGAGGAAATTTATTAAAAAGAATTTATACAAGGAATCCCCTCCTAAATATTCCAAGCTTTATGTCCTATGTATTCATGATGAATTATCCGAGTGTTCCATCAAAGCCCCAAGAGACTTTCCTTAGTGAGGACGTATTAGACAACAGATGCCACTAAGGAGTTTGACTAACAGGATAATTCAATTTAGGAAGGTGATAAGCCGATAAGTAATAAAGTAAATTATGGGCACACGTTAGGGTTTAAAATTGAAAAGGATAAAGTAACTTTCACTCACTTTCACACGCTTTCCCCCTTTTGGAGAGTCAAAGGAGAGGAAGAAGAGGAATTTTAAAGGATGAAATATACTCGAGTTTGAATGGATATGAGTATCTTCTCAAGTGCACATAAACTACATTCTCGGTTTTATGAATTCTTCTTTTGGTGCATGATAACGGAGTTTGCATAAAAGCTGGAAGTTGAGGTATAGAGTTCAAACTTTTGTCACACGACGAAGAACTCCCATGTCTTTTTCCCTCCTCCCAATAACCAGCAGGAAGGAATCTTTTGTATAAATTTCCGAGTCGAGACAATATTGATTTTTAAAGATTTATTTAGTTATGAGAAATATGGAGAAAGGAGGTTATTGTTATAAGTCTCCCTTCTGGTATGATCCAAAATGCAATATGAAACTGGGTTGTGGGATGATAACCTTCTTCTTGTCCTTCTTCTCATCTTCTTAAGTGAGTCTGGTGCTCCTCTGCTTTGTTTGGGTGAAAGAAGGGAAACGGGAAACCTTGGCAGTTCGTCAAATTTATCTGGTGCAAGGGGAAGGAAGCGTGGATTGAACTCCTCTATGATATAACAGAGTGAGTGGAGTCACTCGGTTCCGTATAAATCCATTTCCAACCTTGTTATCGTCGCCAGTATTTGCTCCTCGCATTTACCACCTATTTGGTTGGAATTGGGTGTAAGCTGGGGCTAAGAGGCTGGGAGTATCATTTGGATCCAAATTGGATGAAGGGGGATTGGGAAAGGTGAATGTTGGTTCAAAGGAGGAAGCCATGGGCAAATCTTGTTCAGGAGTGGAAATGAACTCCCTTTTAGTCATATGGGAAAGGCGGAGGAAGAAGAAGATCCGTCTCCTAAACTACCTCTCTCATGCAATATGAATTGAGGGAGAACGGAAATTTCGTTCTTCGAACGACCGGATTTCCATTCAGAGTCCCTAACTTAATCAGTTTTCCCACAAGAACAAATCTCAGTTCGGATCACATTCTTCCCAACTTCCTCGACTCGACCGCCTAACTTTCTTCCTCGTTAAATATTTATCTTTTAACTTAAACCTCAAACTCCAGAGTCAAATCTGGCACACAGCATATACACACATTCACTCACACCCTTTCCATGTAAGAAACTCTTTACTCCATGATATTCAAATTTTACAAATTTATATTAAATAAATTCCAAAATTCACACTTGTATTTGATTCTGAACAAATTGAGGGTTAAAGTTTCTAATTAAAATAATGTATGCATTTTCCTTAATAAAGAAAATCTCATTAGGGTGGAACGGAAGAAGAGCTTTTTCTTAATGTGCCCTGGCATTAAAAGGGATTCTTTCTCACCAATTATGTATAATGTACTAATATGCCTAATGCACTGGGAAGTCTTCAAGACTTTTCAACGCCCGGATAATATTTCGCAAGCGAAGAACGTGAGAATAATGAAGAAAAGACTCTAACGCGAAGAGAAATTTATATGGTCGTCCATGGGAAAGACATTTTTTGGAAAGTCATTTCCCCGTTGAGTCTCATGGAAGACATTTCATCGTGTCAGATGAAATGATTATAAATGAATGTGACTCAGAAGAGCCAGAGAAAGAAAAATGGAATAATTATAGTCAAGAGGGAATCCTTCGGAAAGACGCCGCATGTGAAAACCCACGGCATAAGGAAAGAGAAAGTGATGAGAGCCGCCTCGAAGACAGAAGGGTTCACTCTCTCACCCATAATCTCCTCATTACTTTCGGCTCTCCAGGACACCCTGATGAAAGAAGAATTCCCTCAAATTCCTCCCTTCCTATTAAACCATATATATGTATAGAACCTTGGAAGAACGGTGAAGAACCTGGAAATTTTTAGAAGAAAAATTCAATTTTGCACTTGAGTGTCTCTCTTAATGTGAAGAGTCTGCCAATAGAATGTGAAAGATATTTATTGGATCTCTCCTCGGTTCCACTAGATTTCTCAAGGAGAAGATGAGCTCTAGAGTCATTTGGAAATTCTGCCATTAGCTCAATCTTCTTCTTTCCCTCGGAATGAGAAACTCAAATGAGGACGGGGAAAAGACACTTTATTGTAATTTTCCCCTCTAGTTTCTCATTTTTCCCTTTTTCTCTCTTAGGTTAAATGGCGATTAGGTGAGAGCCATTTTTGTTTGTTCTCAAATGAGCCGAGAAGGAGAGAAAGCACATTGAACCTCAGCACGCCGAGAAAAAGACATAAAAACTTTCCCTTGCACTCTCACACTCCCACTCAGGCCCATAGTGAAGGAAAGCGACGCAGGGATTACAGGAAGGGAGAATAGTCATTTAATTTTACATGGATTTCACACATACGCACACATTCGACCGTTCTTGCTCTACTGATAAGTGCTAAGTTTGGATGCTTTTATGTAGGGAATCAGATAAGAGATATAAGCGATAGATACGTAGCGAAGGAAAGGGACGAGAGAATGGCGAGGAAAGTTGAGTGGGAGGATTGGTGATACAATTTAAAGTTTTTAGTGCTATTCCTAACTATGTATTTACTTCCCTTTCATGCAGCATAAAAGATATCAACTTTTCATCCTAATTACCGAGACTCTTATTTCTATAATGTGATAGAGCGTCGTAACTCTGATGCTCGCCCTCCTCCCCAGATGCTATCAGGAAGTGGGAAAGGCCGAGGGAGACGACGAGGATCCAACTCTAATTCTATCATAAAATGCAATGTAAGAGAGTAATTCAAAGGGAGCTCCTCTGGTGTAAGCTTTCTTTCTCATCCGCTCCCTTGGCCTAATAGCAACATCATCGTAGAACATGTCGGACAAACTGGCTCGGGCATAAATTCCGCTCTAATATTCTTTTTATATTCATGCTTGATGCAATTTTAAAACCACTTAGACTAATCCCATGATTTTGATTTCTTTTCTCCGTTTAATCCACAAAGTTTTCCACGAATTATCTTTTGTGAATTAAGCCATGCTAAATAAGTTAACCAACATTAATAAACATCTTCCACGTAAATCTTGGAAATGAAGCTTTAATGCTTTTTTCTACTTTTCCAAAGTTTCAAGAAAATTGGATTTCAGACGTTATATGTTTATTACATTTAATTATTAAGAATGTTTATAGTGGAATTAATTTTAATTAAGACAATGTTGTATTTTTGTTTAATTAAATTATTAAATATCTTATACAAGATTCGATGAATATATTGAAATTTCATATCTATATTTTTGTATGTGTATTGCTCTTTATTTTTTCATTTGTTATGAAGAGACAAAAGGCTTGAAAGTTTTCCAAACAAGAAGTTTTTGAATACTTGAATGAAAAGAAGTTGTATAGTTGTGAAAGT
Organism: Neelides sp. FZ-2019; assembly: GCA_009869795.1. Taxonomy (NCBI): domain Eukaryota; kingdom Metazoa; phylum Arthropoda; class Collembola; order Neelipleona; family Neelidae; genus Neelides; species Neelides sp. FZ-2019. The sequence continues at coordinate 60,457 of VJMY01000110.1, forward strand.
TCTAGTTTTGCCCAGTTTTGCGAAAAGGAGTAATGTGATTGGAAGGGTCCTTATACAAATGGGAGGGAAAGAGAAATGTTGACGTACTTGACCCCATGACAGAAGAACACGGGGTCTGGATGTGAAGAAAAGCTAAACTGTTTACTTTCATGTTTATGCTCAGCCTTCACAAGGAGTCATTTCCAGTTAAAGGAATAAACTTTTATTTCTGGTCACATGAACAAGTTGGATTTTATTGTTGAAGGCCTCAGTAGCCCCTCTGCGAAAAAAAATCGATGAAGACAACTCCTTCTCACTGGAAGCTTGGAAAAATGAAAAGAAAAGAGACATTTTGTAAATGCCAAGTATGCCGTAAAAGGATGTAGAATGGAGAAGAGCCAACTTAGGTTTACTTTAAACTTTCCGAAGGCGGAAGAGCATCCTCTAAAATTACATAACGGGGAATTTGAATTCCCTTATCTTGTTCTCTGTGAATGGTAGGACAACTAAAAGAGAGGGAAATTCTGCAGGGAAATTCGCATCCAATAAGGGACACTGTATTTAGTGGGCTCTAAACTAAAGGGGAAACATGGCTCCTCAAATAAATACCGACGGACTCAATGGGGAAGAAAAGGTAAATAATCATCAGCAGAGGGCAAAGAGCCGGAAAATTTGTCTTAATTAAACCCCATCTTCTCTGGTATGTTAGGTATTAATCCCACAAATGCACTTTGAATTTCAAGTTTCCCATCGGGTCTCGCCTCGTTGTTCACTCTATGGACTCTATGGGCTATTCCCATATTCAGGGTTGCACGAGAAGGGGACTTTAGTCAACTTATAACCTTTCATTCAGGGATTACCTTTTTCGCATGGGAATTAATCACCGACGAGGCGGACGAATTTAATAAACATCATGCATAGAACAAGTCTCGTGGTTCCTCATGCAAAAATCAAGAATAATGCCTCGGCTCCACGACTCGCATTTGGGGAACAAGGGATTCCCTTTGAACTCTTGAGTTTTACTTTTGGATTGTCTATTTGATCAAGTTCCTTCATCCTTTCAACTCCACAATGCGTGTGAGGCCTAACCAGCACAAAGGGAGAAATCGAGATACAATTTAAACAGCTATTCTCAATTCTGCTGACTCTCCCGTTTCATGTTCTTGTTTACTGTCATTTCATACGGAGTCCGAACCGCATCGTAATTAAACTGATAAAAACATCTATGGCCACATTCATTTATATGTACATTTCATTTCCGCTTGGCCGGCACACGAGATGAAAACCGAGGTAAACTATTTTCATCAACTATTCCCTTTTATGTTCCAAATAAATGTCGGTATTTGGGGTGATCATCAAACAATGATGATTTTAAATTACTCCTACGCATGTTCCCGCTATTAATTTACACTGTTTTGCTTTATCTCCACTATATTTTTTAACTATTCTTATTTACTTCGTATTGTTAGAAAAAAACTATAACTACAAACTATAGTTAAAATATCTCTTAACTATAACTTAACTACAACGTATAGTTTAGTTTAAAAAATATCTACTTTTTAATTAACTAACTATAGTTATCTATACTTAACGTCAATGTTAATTCCTCTTCTTTGATTGACTACATGATTATTAGCAGCAAATCAAAAGATGGTTTCTCAAATATTCTGTCAATTAGTATAAAGATTTGATCATTTTATGCTTTTACATTTGAGAACATAATATAAGAGATAATACATTTTATTTAAGTGATTTACAGAATGATTTGCTTACCTTTAAGTCAAGTTAAACTAAAATAGCTAAATAAATTATTTAACATCTTGAGAAATCTTTTACAGAACGTAGCACAACCCGTGTAAAACCCGTGACTTGCTTATCATATTCTAATTCTTAATTTGATTATCAAAGAGCACTTCCAAGGTTGTTTATCTTTCTGGGATGTTTAAATTTTATCCTGGAAATAAGTATAATTTTACCTTGGTACTTTTTGCATTTAATCCTTGTTAGTGTAAATCCTGGGATATTCAATTTTTTATCCTGGTTATTTCAATTATTTATTCTGGTTCGATAAATGATATCTATTTATTTACTCGATCTTGGGTATTTATGGGCAATTACAATTGGGCAATTACACTCATTAAGTAAAGACATTTTATATGATTGGTATTTATAAAATATGGTAATATTGTATGGTATAGTAATGTAAGTAATAAGTATGGTATACTATCAATATGGATGACACAATGTGAAAATGTGTTTGCGTAATTTATAAAGTTTTAACCATTAAGCACTTTATTTAACATACCAAAAATATAAGGAATTGAAATTCCCTTGGGAGGAAAAAGGAAGTAGTGGGAGGAATTTCCATATTACGCGTAAACAATTATTTTATTATGCCATCATCCTGGCATAAATCATCCTCGGAATTTGAGGGGTTCTCTCTATGTAAATGGTGCTTTTGTGTTAAGAGGCCGGGGCTTTTTGCACGAGGAAGTTGGTTAGGAAATGCGTCGAGTGAATGAGCGAAGTGATTTGACATTAAAGAAGAGAATTATCCGTCCGAGAGCCCTGAATTGATAAAACCGGATGAGGACTAATGGAGAAGGAGTATAATGTGGGAATCCCGCGGATGAGAGTAAAGGAAAGTCTGGAACGAGAGTCGGAAGCATTAGGAGGCTCATGAGTTCCTCCGCCAAAAACCCTTTCGCGAGACCATCGGGCCCGCCATGAATTTCCATCCAGATATTATTGAGAAGAAACCTTTCGAACTCATTGTACACTCCACTCTCGAACGGAGAAAAGGAGGAAGGAACAAACAAGGGAGAAAGATCTCATTTCAATTCCCGGCACTTGTATTCTCTCAAAAAGCTACTTAGGGAAGAAAGGAGTTTGGAAACAAAAGGGTTTCGTCGAGATTCCTCCTCTTCTTCTTCTCAATTCAAGTGGAGGAAAAAAGAATGGGGATTTTATTTGCTCCGAGATGTCTGTGACTCACAAGACTCCGTCTTGGCAGATGTCAGGGAAATAAACAGAGTTGGGATTCAAGAACGTCCTTTCTACTTTTAATTAAAATCAGTCTCTAGACATTTAATTTCAACCCACATTCTTCCCCTTCGCCTTGCCCTACCTGAGGAACTCTTAATGGGACACGGAATGAGCCAGAACCCCCCTCGTCTCCTTAGACTCCTTATCCCAGGATGAAATAAATTTAAAGCCCTCATTCATGCCTCTCTAATTTCCCCCTCTGTCTCACGTTGGGAGATGCTCAAGGAGAGAGCAAAGGGAAATTTCAGACCATAATCTCATCTTGTTTCTCATTTAAGGCCAACAGAAGGAGGAACTTCCTTTTCATCTTCCTTTATATTTTCCTTTCGTAAATACAATTATGGGATTTGTATGGGCCATATACTCGAAATAATGTTGTAGTTCTTATACAGTCTACCTTACTTGTATAAATTCCTAGAATGCATTAGTTATGATATTTCCGTGATACCTGTGCATAGAGTCAAAGCTAAGACTTTTCCACGAATATGAGATAAGATATAAGAACTTTCCATGTTGGTTCACTTTTTTACTTGTTCAAAGGACTTTCTCTTTATATAATACCACTAAATAAGTACACACCTCATAGGCATTCTTACACACTTGAATTTATACGCAAGTATTGAAAAATTCATAAGGATTATACAAATGTATAGTATAGTATATGGTATAGCAAAAGAAGGTATGGAATATTTTCCTTGACTTTTAATATTTCTTTTTCATATTTCTCTCTGTGGTAGTAGATATGTATTTAGCTCATGAACACATACTACACATGTCATTATAGTGCGGAGTTGAGCATTTGGACCAAATCGGGTGGAATGGCTTTATTCCTTACTAGTCCTCAGACATTCTAAAAATGCATGAATGGAGGAATCTGTTGAGGTTCTAATTTGTTCGCCAACTCCAAGGGTTCTCCAACTTTGGCGAATTCTCTCTTTCTTGCTGACCCATGAGGTAGATAACGGGTGAGCTGAGAAACCGAAGAACTTCTCTCTTTTTCATTCTCGAGTTTCACACAACATTGACTGCTGTCTGAAGAGAGAAATTTCTCGGCCAAATTACTTTTCCCTTAACGGAAAGGTATTGTGATGGTGAAGGAGGCTGTTAGCAACTCTCTCCTATATGAGTCATACTACAAAATAGTCTTCTCTGTACATTCCCATTTCATTATAGGAGATCTCGCCTGGCTCTTTGTACAGACTCTTTGTTTTAATCCGGTCGAACGCACCTGGGACTTCATTTCTTTTATCATCATGAGGGAGATGTTGAGAGGGCGGTTTAAGTCTCTGCTCTCCAACACACACCTCATTAGTATCAGGAACTCAGGTTTTCATTCAACCTTCCACCCAAATGAACGCCCAAACTCTCCTTATTATTTGAGTCAGGCTAAGTGGATGTGATAAGTCTGATAAGGAAGAGGATTTTCTGAGAGCCTCAAGACACAACAACAGCAGAGAAACAACACCTAATATCAGGCTTGCTCAAGTTTTATCAAAAGCTCTCGCCTTTCTATCTCAACTTTTCCTTCATCAGCTCATTGTTTGGGAGATTGAGGCGAAGCTTCAAAGCCCCTTTTCCTTCTTAATTTGAGATAAAATTGTGAAAGGAAATGCTGTGAGAAATTCACCTTCATCCCTCCCTATCTCTCCCTCTGCTCTAATGGACTGAGGAGAGAATATTGGCTACCTCAATGGGAGGAACAAAGCTTTATAATTTAGAAATTAATTGGGAACGTCTCCGATTATAAGCCACCAGAGAGTCTTTCAACTCCCACGGTCGATCTTCCTTAGCGTCTCTTCCATCAGATTCTCAAATTTCGCACAATGTGCAGCTCGCTCAAATTGCCTCCCTTGCCCACCACTCTCTTTGAAGGCAAAGTTTCTCCCAAGGGGATAAAGAATTAGAGTAATGGGCTTCATCAAAAATCGCAATTAGAGGACGAACGGCCTGAGCAAAACTTTTTTGCCAAATGAGTTCAAAGAGTTTGTCTAACTAAAAAATCAATGTTTTTAAAAGCCTTTGATGTGAATATTTTATAAAGGAAATGCCTGGATGGTTTAATGCGTTGGTCTTGAAAGACTCGCACAGCGACACAGAACCTTTTCAATCAACTCGACTCTCTTCGCTTCCCCGACTTCAATTGACTCCTGGTATAAGTGACAATAATGGTAAAGTCATACATATATTTAATGTTCAAATTCTCACAGGAGCTCAAAGCGGGAGACTGGCGAGAGTTGGAGTGTGAAAGGGGGATAAAAACATGGATTGAGATATGAAAGAGAGATTGATCTTGATCAAAAAACTTTCCTGTTATGAAAATGAAGGCGAGAGAGAATGGGGAAAGTTGAAGAGAACCAAAAGACTTTGATCTCTCATCTTTGGTTCAATGCTTTTTAATTTCACACTTGAAAGCTATGTAGACGCTGGAGGAGAGAAGATCTAAGTGTTAAAGATCCTATGAATGATATTTTACATGTTATATACTAAATATACTTTATATTGCAATTCTATGTACAATATAAGTCTGTAAGAGTATGAGAAAAAGGAGACGCATTTTGAATATTCTTCAATGTATTAAAGCTCATCTCCAAAAATTCGTATTACTGTAAGCTTTGTGTAACAATTGAAAGCATTAAATAGTCATTTTTGTTTTTTTCTATTTTAGACACGACTCTTTGTGTAATACGATTTTGCACACTATATATAGGCCTTTTGAGAATAATGAAGGCTTTTTGCTTTGAGTCAAAGATCAAATATGCATTTGTAAGATCTCTCGCATTCTCCAATGTTTGGATGTTTTCCCTCCTTTAACAAAGTTTTACAAGAGCATAATTCGTAAAGGGAAAATAACTTTTTTTTCCGGGAAATAGACCATGATGGGTTGGGTTGATTGGATTGGGTCCTTTTGTGTAGTGCTATTACATTGGACGAAGTCTGTTTGATATTTGGGTTCTCGAAGAAAATCCTCCTCAGCATTGATGGCATCTAATGGAAGGGAGAGCTGAGAAGTCGTCGACAGCCAACACAACCTTGAAAGGAACGAGGGAAAAGAAAATGGATTCACGAGGAAGATCTCGGTGACTTTTTCAGGGAAATCTTGTTTATGGAAGAAATAAAACGGTGGAAATGGATCGTAAACGGATAACTACCGTGAGAATACGAAGGCTTTTTCCTCTTCAAAGGCAACCTGGAAGGGAGCTGCGTCGGGTTATAGTCAGGGATTTATATTCTTCCTCATTTCGATTCGGTGTTGCCTCAGGAGATTTCCATTCCGCCTTCGCCCCTCCACATCTCATTAGAAAAAGAACTTTTAAGGTCAAACTTTCCTTCGAGATCTTTCCTCTTGGGAATTTTGCCCTTAACTTTAAATGGGCTTCCATTACATTCTTGTTTCTGAACATTCCTTCCCATCTGCCCTTCCATGCATCACTTTCCTGATCCTTTCCAAAGGAAGAGAGAGAGCCATGAGAGACTAAAGTCTTTTTTAATTGAGTGCTACATGTTGGAAAGGCGAGCCATTTTTTCAACCGTATCGAATTCTGTCAAATGTTTATCTACGGGGGAAAAGAGAAAAAATAAATTGAATTTCATATATGGGAACTTGGGGCGAGAATGAGACAATTTCCCCAGAGGCCGCTCAACAAAACTAGACGAAAATGAGTGTTGTTCCTTGCTCTCCATTTCAAGGATTTTCCTCCTAATAAAGAGAAAAAGAGAAGTTTCTGAAATTGCTCCGATGTGGTCGGTTTAATGCATTGTGTATAAAAAAAGAAATTTTACTTCTCATCACTTCCTTTAATACATTTTCTCAACATTTTCTTATTTTTCATAAAAGTATATAATACCAATATATACATCTTAAAGCTAGCATCTATTATTGTATATCTTAAATACCTACATGAATCCATTGTTCGCATATATACTCTTAAATGCATATTTTATACTGAAATACAGTAAAATTTTGTCTTATGTATGTCTATAGAATTTTTTTCTGATTTTATACAATGTAATATAAAATAAAATCTCAGTAAATCTTATATAAATAAGAAAAAAGGTTCACTTGAAAATAATGAAATAGCTCGAATGCAATGAACAAAGAAAAGTATCTCAATTGCGTCATTCCCTTATGAAGAAAGTAAGTGAAAAAGACTGAGCCAGAACCGTTTCCTATGGGCCTCTAGAGTCGAAACGAGAATTTCATACTCATTAGAGATAAATTTCCGAAGTGGGTTGGGAAAGGCGGAGAAATCTAGTGCTCGTCCTGGTCCTAATCCTAAGCACATGTTGGTCTTCGGAACCCTTTTTTGAAATTTGCCATATCAGCCGTTGCCTAGACTCGCGAATCCGCCCAGACAGGGAGATCCGAGAGGCGTGGAAATTTCCATAGATGGTAATGTGAGTTCTGTATTCCCTGGGAGAGAGTCGACAAGGGGCTGTGGCTTTAAAATTGCCTAATCATCTCGACGCTAATGTAATCAAATGGAAATAACCAAGGGAGCTAATTTGCTTTCCTAGAGAGTGAGATGGTTGTTAAGTATGCATGGAGTTCCCTGGTCCTAACGATAAGAGTCCAATGGAATCATTATGCCATCAAGACCCATGTCAAACTCCGGCCTTATTTAGAATGCCATCATTGACATTTTACCATATTTCCTATATATATCTACCACAGGGAAAATTTCCCCATCCACATCCTCACAATAGTACATCCAATCATGTACAAAAGACAGAGGAAGAAAGAGCAATCATGGGTGATTTGACTCTAAGCATTCCTATATTCCACATTAAAACCAAAGATTGCTTGGGAAGATATAAGGAGTTTTTGTACAGAAAGAGTAAATGTGAGAGTAATTGGGGCGGAGGATTGGAGTTGGTTGGTCCGTCGTGGACCACGTTCAGTTTCAGTGTATCTCCTTGGCGGTGCAGAGAGGAGAAAGTGAGATTCCAGAGGGTCTTGCGTAGTTCTCAATCGATGTCTGTCTGCGAACTGGGCGAGTTGGAACTGGCTTCCCAACGCTGGGAACCCGGTCCAACATAGACTTCCCCTTTAGAACCAACGTTTCTGCAGCATCCACCAGCTCCAGTTTATCCAACTCTCCCCGCTCACTCACCCCGAATTTTTCTTCCACTCTCCACATCGATTTCTCCTTTCCAAGGGATTTCAACAATGGTAAGACGCTTTCAAGTTCATTTTCACATTTGCAACCTTTTTTAAATACCCTAAAGTGGGCAGAATCCGTTTTCCAAATTTAAAATAGGGATTTCCTAATATTTCACACAATATTTAACGTTTTAAGATCATTTTAAAATGTTATATAAACTCATACCTTTACAAAATATATTTGGTATTTCTCAAGCACATGTTTTAAATTCTACGGAATTTTTTCAATTTGTAAATAAAATATAAATTGGTTTTAAATTCTTAAAAATGTAAATTGATCAACTTGAGGATTTTGTAGCAATTGTTTATCCTTACAATTATTTCGCATGTCGCGTCATCTCTATTCAAATGATAGTTTGGGCTCTGGAACATTGCACGACACATTTGAGTATAATGTTCGTTTGACAGATTCGTGAGAGAGAAAGTCAAGAGTTGAAATTATAATAGCTCCGGGCTTTTGTGCGATTATCTCTTGTTGTACCTTTACCTAGATTAAACTTCTAATTCTGTGCACTTATGCCACCACTCACATTTCCATCATCCTTATTTCATTAAATTGAGAGGAGGATTGCAAACTCATATGTTTAATGGCTCTACAAGTTCGTGTATTTAATAATTAGTACATATATTTATATGAAAGGTTTAGGAAATAGGGAAGTTGCGTCAGCAATGTCAAACATTTTGTTCGTGTTTCGGAAAGAATAATACGAGTACGTCACCTACATGACATGGAAAAGATTGGCCCTTAAAATGAGTGAAAAAGTTTAGAAGACTCTTCAACTACACACAAGGCAAATGTGAGTGATAAATAAAGAGGGGAAATGAAACCTGTCGATATTCCTGGAAAGAGTTAAGAGTTGAAACTAATGGAATTCGCTCAAGACATGAGATGAATGAGTTAACGCGCTTTCTCCTTATTTTCACTCTTCCCTGAACACTCTCTTTATTGAAATTACTTTTCCAAAGGAGAATTTTATAAATTGTCAATCTAATTAATTATCCATATTCTAAGAATATAACCATGGGTGTTCTATTATACATAGCATTCTAGATTTTAACATTTCCTAATAAAAATGAGAGCATAACTATTTATAAATCGAAATGATTTTTGGAATTTTTTAAATATTTTAATATTTTTTAATTGGATTTAATCAATATATTGATAATTATTATACTTAATACTTTCTTCTTGTCCAACAAAAAATTAAATAATGAAACCTTATTTTGTCTTAAACTTTCTATTAGGCGAACCAATATGATTCAACATGCTTGGCATCATATTTAACTTAAAGCATGAAATAAGTTCATACTTAACTAGATTAGATGTCAAAGAATGGACTTTATATGGTATATTAAAATGTCTCTCTGAATTCTTTTAACGTTTAAACTAACTCAAATACATACATAAATATAATAAGTAAGTAATGTTCTGTAATATAGCATACATTGTACAGTATTCCTACATTTGAGTTTGAAGAAAGCATCGCTTATGCATGAAACAATCATGACTAAGATGTGCCAAAGCCTTATACAGATTATATTTTGTACTCGGAGTATATAAAACTAAATTGCTTGCATAAGTTATTATTACCATCCACTCCGCCCGGTTACATCGGAGCAGAGAAATTCCAATCTCATATAGAAAGATTAGGGAAAATATGCTCATGTTGATTTTATATTAAGCGAAGCCTCAGCATTAAATTGACTTTGCTCAAGCTTTCCTTTAACAAATCTCAATAATTATATATATATATATATATATATATAATAGAAATAAATAGTAATAACCATTGTCGAAATTAAGATTCCTTGGGGTAAAAAAAATAACTTGAGATCGATTAAAAAGAAGGCTAATAAAGAGACTCTCATAAGTGAAGCTAAGAACGTCTTGCAAATATTGACTCGGAATAGAATGTAAACACGAGGGAAAAGATAATCTGTTGCTGAGTTGCTTTCTTAACGAGGAACCTTTTACTCTTTCCTATATATTTCCACTCAAAGGTAGACGAAGTTGAGATCACAGTAGTGTCTCCTATTCATAAAATACTCCCAGGTTTCTCAATGGAATCTTATCACGATCTCCTCGGGTCTTTTTTCCAATTCGGAAATTCGGAAAATATGAGATCGTTAAAGATTAAAGAAAGAAGGTGAAAAGAACTAAATCTTTTTATCCTTAATGAGCTCTGAAAAATTTTCACCACGTCTCCATGTTGGATTTACAAATTGTCCCATGACAAAGTTTATTAAATACTGCCAATGATGATAAAAAATTAGAAATTTATGCTTAGTTTTAAGCACGAACACTCCATACTTAAAAGCCTAGAAATAGCAAATGCTCTTAAAATGATATTCTAGTATTTAAAAAAATATTTATCATTGCTAATTGGCAAATATTTTATAAGTATAAGGGCAAAAAAGACATGATGGAATAAAATATCCTAGCAAGTAGGAGAATTTACGAGAGTGAACTAATTTTTGAAAGAGTAATTTGATCTTTGGAAATGCACTGGGCGATTGTAAATTGAATAAATAATGACTTTTGAAAGAAATGAAGCTTAAATAAAATTAGGAAAATGAATATTCTAGTCAGTATTTTATCGATTTGTAAAAATTTGATTTAAGCCTTGGATAAAAAGTATGAAATGGCTGGGCAGTATTAGTATTCCAGGAACGAGGGTTTAATAAAGGGCCTAAGCTGCCCGGGCCCCATTGATCATCTCCATTTGGATGGATGTAGTTAAAGAGATTGGATCAGCTTCTCCCATATTTCCTCAAAGAGCGGCAAATGGGAAAAGAAGCCCAATAAATGTGAGGACGAGGAGGAATGGGGATGAAAGTCACTGGCAGTTTCCATCTGCATCAATAAATTCTGCAGATGAAGACAAGTCTCCTTTCAGCTCGCTACTTTCGATCCCACATCTCCTCTTCACAAAGCCCAGTCCAAATTTCCAAACTCAAACGACACTGCTGGCACTCTTGATGAATCCGCTCTTCAACTCGCCTTTCAAACTCCCAATTTTATAATAGAGAAAGCCCTCATGCAAAATCATACATATTAACTATTATACTTTAAATATTCCGACCCTTATCCTCGTATAGCTTTCATTTATTATACCCAATATTTTATATTAAATCTGAAGATCTGAAATATATATTACTATGAAATATAAAGTATTTCCTTAAATGTCAGAGCATGTGTGAGTATGTGTCTTTAACTGTGGATGTGCTATGAGCATTATGAAGCAGTGCCACCATCGGGTGATGTTTATTAGGAGTTTAGGAAACATTCTCGAGTTCATTAATCAACCTAAGCGATCTAATATGAGAGAAAGACCGATCTTTAGCTCATTTTAACAATATAATGGATTTTCATCCCCATCTGGAGAACTCTAGTATATCATATAATATGACGAAGTAATGGCATAAAATTCTATTCTCTCCTCGTAGAAATATATTGCATAAAATTATATTGCGTAAATTCTATTGTAATATAAAATAGAATAGAACGCATAGAAATATATTAGCTGGATCCCCAGTGGAAGGCGGATCTAAAGTTTGTGCGATATATTAAGACTCGAGTGATGTATTACTAACGATGTTGGATCCTTTGGAGGAGAGAAGAGATAAGGAATCATGGCATAAATGGGTCGTCAGTTCAATGCATAAGGTTTGCCCAACTCTCCGCCTCCATGTATTTAATTTAATTATTCATTCCACATCCTTAACTCCTCCCTTAGTGTGAATTTATGGAATATTAATGGAATGAGAAGGTGACAGGGCGTCTTTGGCATGAATAGGAAAATCACTCTCAAATCTTCCTCCAATTTATATGCAAAATAAATTAGTCAAGAGACAAAATGAGGAAAGGAAGAAACTTTGACTTGAAATGCCAGCCACTTTAAACTATTTATCTAACTAATCAAAGAAGTGCTCCAAGCTATTTAAATATCATAACTTTTGTAATACAATTTGATCCATAAATATTTATTTTAACAAGTAAATTCCATTTACCAATTACAAATATTATTAGTAATATTGTAAATTATTTAGAGAAAATAATAAAGTTTTAGCATTTCTTAAAAAAATAATGCATATTTAATGCGCATCGAATGTTCACTTGTATTTTTTCATCCATGACTTAAAATATATTAATATTAGTTATGAAAAGTCGATTTTCATGTGGAGGACACATGAAAAGTTGAGTGCATTTGAGGGGAAAATGGAGTGAAAAAGAGGGAGCGAAAGGGCTTGAAATGAATTTGATGAAGGCGGTTGCGGGTTGTTAATGCGATTTGGACGTCGTGGATCTCACTTGTGTGGATCGGTGATTAATTGGAAGTGGAACGGGGAGGAAAATGGATAATAATTTATTGACGTCTCAATATCTCTGACAGATAGACGGGTAGCGAGGGAGCGTGCGGAGACTCGCGACTTCACCATCATATATTTCCATCTCTGGTCGCCCTGAACGCCAGAGCTTGGACCACCGATATGAACATGAAGAGGAGCCGGATGCTTTCGAGGATTACCCTAACCCTGGTCGCCTTAGCCATCGGGTTCAGCCCTACGGGAATTGATTGTAACGCGGATGCTAAAAGATTATACGACGACCTCCTGAGCAACTACAATCGTCTAATCTTCCCTGTTGGCAATAACTCAGACAGGCTCACTGTCAAAATGGGCCTTAAACTCTCACAGCTCATTGATGTGGTGAGAAAAAATTGAAATTTACTTTAACACACGTATTGAATATCATATGAAATTTGAATATTTTTATATAATATTTATTTATATAAGCTGATATATTTTTTTAAGTATTTATTACATTAGTATATTGTCCAGATTATAATATTATACAACTAGATTATGTATGCATAATACTACAGATATATCTATATATTATGTAATCAAATTGAATTGTGATATACTGATAGTCTTTTGCATACATTTATGTTTATGATATATTGGTTGATTTGAATAGGACGCTATAGTATATATTATTTATTGTGCGTATTATATTGTATTCAATTTTAGGAGTTCAATTCACATTCTATTAACCGCATTATGAAGTCTCCCTTTCAACTCGTTCATCCATTAAGTTCCTTTCACCCAACCTTGGAAAATATCCCTCTAAGCATCCATTCCTCTTGCGTCCCCATTAATCATCTATGAAATTAAATTAAATGCGATAATTAATATTCTCCTTATAAATACGCACATGGCTCCCTTCGCATTTGCTCCTCAAAACAATAAACAGCCAGGGAAAGGCTCAGCCTTATGCTGGTGGAAGACCGAATTAAACGGAGTCTTGATTCAGAATTATGGCTAAACACTTCCGCAACGTTGAATATTTCATTTCCTCCTCCTTTCCTATTTACTGCATGGATGGCTCTCGAACGTCACATAATTCCAATAAAATTGGACCTCTTGATCTGTTTACCTCCAACTCACAAAAAACGAGAGATATCATGATCATATTTGGTGATCGTGAGAAGCATTGCTTGCATCGTTTTTTTTCGAATTTCGATATTTACTCTTACGTATCTTATACATAGTAAACTCGTAAGTCATGAGAGGAGCAGTAAAAAAAACTAGTAAGTTTATTTACGTCTATTAAATTTTCTCTTGATTCTCTTTTTTACTAAACGTGAGCGTAAAAGGTACTCGACTATGTCTATTGCATTATTTATGATCCTCAACGTCGAATTTTGTAAAAACCGGGATGAAAAGGTAAGGATGGAATATCATATGATCATCACTTATAATATTAAATACACGGGAGCCCCTTGAGTTACCTCCTAACTCAGCATGGCATTTTATGAATGAATCTCTTTTGAAAAATTGGGGGTCTAACGGGGAAGAATGTGATGATGCAACCTCGATTCATGGTCGGAAAATTAAATAAAGAAAAATGTTCGGAGGGAGCCTAAGGACGCGTTGGGTTTGTTCGTGTGTATGTGTTAAAGGGAATTTCCTAGAGGTTCAAAATAGGCTTGTCCTCGAGACATGAATTATGGTGAAAGTTCTTTCACAGCGGCAATATTTCTTCTGGTCCAAAGACCGAGGAAGAAAAGGGCAGGGAGGAATAGAGAAGAAACTTTGACTGGCTTTTGGCTCTTCATCCTGGGGAAAGTGTTGGCAAACCGTTGAAACGATTCTCTTGTGGTCAGGGTAAATCAACATAGACTCCCACATTCATTCTACTTTATGACCATAACTGCCAAGCTGCTTTTAAATCTGATTTCCCCATTGCTCTCTTCCAAAAATGTTCATCTTTTTAAAAGACTTTTTTCTTCCAAAACCACACGAGCACACAAAAGGAGAAAATTTCCAAAAACTCGCGCGCAGTCAACCCTCCTCGTCCTCGTCACTAAAGTTTAAAATTCACATTTTACTTAACTAGAATTTTTTATGGTTCGCTTCAAGTCACTTGGAATTAAATAGAACACAGAGGCTTTTTTCAAAAGAAACTTTTCAAGAAATAAATAAAAGAATCTTATTAAAAAAAGCGTGAAGAAAGGTCATATGCTAATAACAATAGCGATCTAAGAAATTCCCATATATGAAGTAATATTCCATATGGATGAGAGTTTTGAGTATATAATACAATGGAAAATGAAGTTTATGCTTTTAGTTTATGCATTATCATATCATGTGAAGAAGAAGAAGAAGGGTAATCCGAAAATTTTGTTCAAACTCGGTTTGATAAAATGAAAGAGTCAGTCATAAAGTCATAAATTAGAGATTCACATGGGTCTTATCTTTCAAAATGAGGAACCAGGCGGAGCTCTTGGACTCGTACAAAAGGGATCTTCGTCTCTTTCATCCTCAAAGAGATAGCCTCATACACTTGGCCATTCTTCCCACGTTATTGTCTTACTTATTCCATGCTGAGCCGGGAAAAAAAGAGAGATGTGGCCGAGTGGAGCTGAAAATCGACCCGTCGGTCGCCAACTTCCTTTCCCTATAAGACTCTCCTTTTATACTTATTCTCTCTCTTATGCTATGTCCAAAGATGCTCGCCCACTTTCCCTCTCTTTACTTTTACTTTTATTGCCCATTGGGTTCGAGGAAGAACACCAAATGTTGATTTCATCACATATTTTTATCCCTTTTTATTTATTATAAACGTATTAAGGGGGACGCATCTTGAGGACATTCGAGCCTTCCAAATTGTTATGGCGAGGTTCATAAATGCTCCTTTCCGTCTGATTTATGCCCATGATGGCACATTTCCCCAAGTGCCTAATGTGCCTCTCTTGAATCTAAATCCCCAAATTTTGATTTGTAAAACGACCCCGTTTTTGCTCTCCAAGATGAATTGCTTCGCCTTTTGTCTTTCTCTTTCCCATCCGTCTTCTCATGTATCATTCATTACTAAATTTATTTAGTAAATAACTCTGTATTTCCCATTCTTTTTATTTTATTTTACCCTATACTTTTATATTTATATGTAACTGTATAATGTTCATTATAAGTATTTCTCTTTATTTTGTATTACCAATTACTCGTATAAATGCATACAGATTATACTACTTTCTAGTATCTCTCACATTGAGACTTTGATGAATAATCAAAGATTCTTATACAAAAGCGCTGAGAATGCCACATAACTGGTTGAGGAATGTGATAGCCTCGGTGTTTGTTGTATCTAGGTTAATGAATAAACAGATGATAAAGGGGCGGTCAATGGGAAAGGGCAATTACAGCTGAAAGATACAAATGAGAAGTGAAGCGGGAAAGGAGACGAAGAGGGAGAAATTGAGACGGCCAACCTCCTTCCTTCCTGTATGTGTATGGATTGGAGACTCATAAATTCCGAGCCTCTTAAGAGAAGGGAAATGAAACTGATCCAGTTGCGGAAATAATAGGAGAGCTATTATGAACAGCAGAACCAATTTCTCTTGAGTGCTCCCATGAATCTTGGTCTCAAACCTAGGGAGTCCATTACCATAATAGTGGAGAAGCCATTAGAAGGCACAAGGACTCCGGACGCCTAACTTTCATATCAGATCCGGACAAATAATTATGCCTTCCTTCGCAATTTATACTTTCTAATAAACATAGGACTTCCCAATATAGGAGAAATTAAAAGTGAAACTTTGATTTGACGTCAATTTGACTTGAAAGGGCTTTTGAAAGAGTCGTCTGGACGCTAGTAATAAAAACATTTTATTATGTTCTTCAAAAGTTTTCAACTTTGTAATTAAAATGACTTTTTATGACTTCCCTTTTAATTTAGAACACTTTGTCAATTGGTGAGGGGAAAATCAATGGAAAGTTGAGGAATTTTGAACTCGAGCTTTTGTGGATATAGTCAATAAAAATATTCCTTGGCTTTGCATTTGCATTTAGTATAATAATTTAATAATAATAATAATTAATATTCTTCTAATATAAAATTCAAAGGATATTCATACAGAAAGTGTATATAATATTCTTTGGGTTTCTTCAACATTGATCACTTGTGATTTGAGCACAAGTCTATAATAAAATATTCTGACTCATGTCAACGAATCTGCTCACTTCCTTTTGATCTTCTCTCGGCCTCTACACAGAGAGAGAAAGGGCAAATATGGAAGGCGGCGTAAGTGAGTGATCCTAAATAACTTTCTTCCCCACGTCAACATTTCTCATTCCATTTCATTCAAATCTGGACACAAATGTAAATTTAGGTTCATTCCGAAGGGAACCCGAACTTTTGTGACCTCAGAACTCACAGAGGATCCATTATAGCCCATTACTTTCCTATATAGCCTTCTCCCTTTATGGGGAATCTTGGAAATATTGCTCTCCCTTCCTCTCAAACTTCTATATTTTTTCAAGAAACTGAACGCGAGTTTGCTGGAAAACCATTACATCCAATGACTTTTTCCTCTGAAAGATATGAGGATTTTTTTCTTTTCTTTACTACTTCATCTCCTATGTGTACTCGCTCACTTGAGTCAGGAGCTAGCAAGTAATAAATACAGTTGCCTACGAAGAACCTTATTACTCTTATACGAGAATGGTATAGGATAATGTACTTGCTTCTACCCAGTACAGTATAGAAGTTCTGTTATAGTTCTAATATAACAGTTTTATTAAAAGAAGTATGATGTAAGAACATAGTGTAAGAACACGAGAAATGACAAGTTGAAGCAAACGGAGAAGACTCAGGAGGCGTAAAATTCCCCAAATTCTTTTGACGGGAATTAAGAGGGGAGAGCGAGTGGAGTCAAAGGGGAAAAACACCTTTTTAATGTCAATTGAAGTAATGGATTCCCCTCGTGCTCTTTTATATCAAGCTATTCGAGAAGACGATTAATTCAATCAGCATCCTCCTATTTTTATAATTTAGAGCTCTATTATGATGACAGAAGGGAATGGGAGAGATTTGTCAGGAGAGCCAGTAGGGCTTTTATACAAATAGGACTTTCTCTGTCCTCTTTCCCCATTTAATTGTTTTAAATTTATGTTACATTTGGCTAAGTACTTCGCCGTCTCTCGAGAACTCAGCTACAACAAATGTTATAGAAAATTGTCTAAATGTTAAGTAAGAATCTCTTTGTATGGGAGTGTGTGTTTATGGGTTCACTTTCCATTTCAACCAGAAAGTTGAACCTAACTTTATGTATAGTAATTCATGCATATAAGAATAAGAAGGCGGTTTTCATGTGAAATGCGTAGTCCCTTTAGTCTTTAGAATAACTAAAGAGGAGTTCATCTTCCTTTGGCTCTTTTAACTTCTTTGGTATGAGAATGGTATGGGAATGCATTATGAGAAAGTAGGCGGGATAAGAAGGATATGGGCAACAGGAGACGGAGATACAAATTCTTCTATATGGTATAAAGGGTATATGGACTTGGGTATATTGACTATTATATCTTTTCCCGCTTTCCTCTCCAGTGACCCTTAATGGATGAGGACCAAAGCAATGAGTCTTAATTGTTAATTCTAGAGCGGGAAATATAATTAAAGATAAGAAAGAAAGGGAATAAAATTAGCTCCATTCGGAGCTCCTTGGCTCTTGAGGGCCTCCCTGTGCATTGTTAAGTAATAATGAATGAGGGGATCTCCGGAGGAGCTCCGTGAGGTAGCCAAGGCAGACTCAGCCGGAGATAAAAAGAAAACTTGAATGATATGGAGGGAAGAGTTTGGATGGTGGTGGTGGGGCTTTGGAATCGATTTCAACTTCGTGCCCTCGAGGAGGAGGCACAGAGATGAATATTGCTCTCGGCTCTTCGGGTCTCCAGTTTACAAAAGAGGACAATAAAACTGCCAGGCCATCCAACCATGGCGACTTAGCTCAACGACCAAGAAATTTCAACTGTCCTTGCCAAAAAATCGCCTAGATTGGACTCTAGAAAATTGGTCTTCCTTTTCCATCCCAAAGTGGATATGGGTCTTCCCATGCTAATCCTCTTTACGTGGAAAGTTTCTCTATAAAGTCCTCCTCAAGCATCCAAGTCCTCCTCGGCTATTGGCATCAAGAGGGTAAAATGAAGAAAATTCCTTCACTCCAAGCATAACACTCTCCGTCTATATTTTTTAATACCGGATTATATAAAACCAATTCTTATGACCGAACTTGCGAAATGATGACTCTTCACTATATACAAATGCGTTTGTCCAGACAGAATATATGAATTACAAATACCTAAGCATACAAAAGAATAAGGGTGTATCTTTTTTTAATATTAAAAATGAGATTCATGAATATATGATAGATTTTTAGATATAAATAATATAGTATTACATATGTAAAAGCTTAAAAGAATAAGGGAAAAAGAAATGTATGAAATTATAGGAGATATATTATTTGAAATATATAATATCTTGAATTCCTAAACTTCTCATATTATCTATGATGGCAATTGGGTTTTTGAATAGAAATATGATATAGTTTTATGGTATTGTATTTCAAAATAGTTGAGATAAAATTGGTGTAGTTTGGAATTCCCTGACGAAGTGGAGAATGTAGAATTGGTGCAGTGGAGTCAAAGTGTCAAGAGAGGGGGAAGTAATGAAAGAAATGGGCCTTGAAGAACGAATCTCTGGATGATTTGATTGACACAACTAACTCCCAGACGATAAAAAGAGAGACAGATTACTCGACAGTTTTTCCACCTACTCCGCTCCATCTTCGCTTCTTCCTTTTGTAAAGTCCTTCCTAATTTATCCTGTAAGATCCGTGGCTCCATGACGTTCGACATTCTGGTCTGCCTCCGCAAATGGAGGATGTCGTATTTCTTTTCTTATCTGCTCCGAGAGGATTTGGGTGGCCAAGAGAGAGAATAGCATGTCTTTTAGCCTGGATCGCTTTTCCCTGCCAAATCCTCATCCATCTTACGTGATTGATTGTTCCCCTCATATATTCAAGCACCCATGGTTTATTGCCTCGCTCGGTTTCCCCCATGGTCGCTTTCTCCAACTCCTTCCCCTGCTCATTCCTTATATTTACCCATAACTCTTCTCTTCATAAACATCTAAACAAAATGATCTTTTAAAATTGAATACTCTTCAACATACTTAATAAAAGCTATGCTCCCTATTTCAAATGATTAATTATTATATTTGATAAATAATTGACTAATTAAATACTTTGATTTAAAGAAACCATTTTTTTAAAATTTAGAATCTGAAAAATCAAATTATGACAACGAACGTTTGGGTCGAACAGGTAATGGCGATTTTAATAAATTCATAAATTACAATATAAAATAAAATACTTAATTGATATTTAAAATTGATTATTATTATTATTTATTTCTTAAATATAAATTTTTTAATTAATTAAACTTTAGTTTTGAAAAAATTGTGAAATAATAAAATGAAAAGGATTAAATACAAATAAATAAATAAATACAAATTATTCTATAAAGGAAAGTCAGAGAGTTAAAATAGTTGGTTATTATCTTCATTCGAACAATAAATTGATTTGGGCCATTTGAAATATGAATGAAATGGGAGTAAAGAAAGCCAATTTCTATGCAAATGGTAGATGACGATATAGAAGTGCTCGGAAGTTTCAAGAGGGACATTTCGATGAATTCAGTAGGGCTGAATGTGGATGAGCTTGTTTTGGAAGCCCTTTATTTGTAGGGTTTTTGGGAATTGGATCTTGCAAAATATTTAGATGAGATGCTAATCAGATTCAAATCAATTTGTAGGAATGGCACGACTACAAATTGACTTGGAACCCGGGTAAGCTCAACTTTATAATACATACATATTATTCCTGTAACAATTCCATTCCAAATTCAAAGACTTAGCCAAAGGTGACTCGAATTAACCGACACTATATTTGTTATTTCTTTTTCATGAACTTTTCATAGACGATTACGGCGGTGTCGAGACGCTTCATGGTAAGCAATAAATAAAAAAACAATTTCATATACCTATTGTATTATAAAGCTCATAACTTATTCTATTACAAAGTGAATAATACAAATTCTATATCTTGAGCATCATGCTTGAATGTTCTTTTCATTAAATTGTCAATTTATTGGCTAAATTGCCAATTTACTCAAAAGATATTGAATAAATTACAAATAAATAATGCAATTTTAATATGCATAGTTTATCTGAAAATGAATAAATAAGAGGAGAATGAATTTACTTGAGTAAATATCATTAGTTTTGGCCATTAAAGATAAAGTTACGTGACTGGTTTTCTCTTTTGTAATTTTAATAGTTCCATCGGAACACATTTGGCTGCCCGACATTGTCCTCTACAACAAGTTTGTGAAGCGTTTTTATCTCTTTTCTACCCTAGAAATTCCCTTAATGCTTTTTCCAATAATACCGTCGCTCGCCGTCGTAACCTCTCATTATAAATCATTCCCTCTGCGATCATCTTCTTCCTCTCTCTAAAGGGTAATTTAAACCCATACGGTAAATTAGGTAATCCTCTTAACGAGCTGCAAGCTCGTAAATTGAGAAACAAATCTGATATACCCATACAGAGGCTCTTATCACACAAAATCTCATTATTTTCACGCTTTACTCTTCGACTTTTCTATCAAGCCTCAAGTCCCCATTACTCTCCTCATGCCCCAACTTTCTCTATAATTAACTCATTACATATATAAACTTCCCACCGAAACGTGTTCCAAAGCTTTTTTGAATCTATTTGGACCCTAACTATAAAAGTAATTCATTTTATCAAATTCAAACAATCGAAAGAAACTTTCAAATCCTAACTTTTGTAATTAAACGTAGAACTTGGATCGTAGAGCACGAAATCATGTGTTCTCTTCCCTCCCAAAACCCAAACCGCAAAGATCCTCTCCCAACTTTCTCTCTCCTCTACTTTTTCTCTCATAACTCTCAAGAATAAAAGTTAGCCTTTCCATTTTGAGACTGACAAGAGGGAGAGAAGCCCGAGTTTTCATTATCTGCTTCATTCCCCCTACTTGAGCCACAAACATCAAATACCCTACCTATTAAAATATACAGTTATGTATTTCACTATTTATTACTCCAGGCCGTAAATTCTATTCTGTCTTTGGTCTCTCGGTTTCGATCCACATAAAGGCTTGGATCAAATTTTAAACCATCCATTATTATGTTTGCACACATCCATATTCTATATCTCCTATATCTATGTAAAATATATACCCAAGTAAAATATATTTTATATACAAACAACTTGTTAAAATAGCAGGAGTTTTTCTGTAAAGAAAAATTGAGGCATAAATACAACGGAATTTATAGAAATTGCGATATAGTATAGGAATTTATAGGATATACCTCCAGAAAAGGAAATATATTGGAACACACAAGGATATATTATGCTTGTTTTATGAAGAGAATTTGAGTTTTTAGAATGTTTTTTGATATGGTGAAAGTAAGTATGGGTGGGTTCTATAAGATTGTTCGAGTATGGAAAGAGGAGAAGGAATAAAAATGGGCCTCATAAACTGAAGCGTCACTGACGCACTTTGGTATTCGAGAAGGAGCGAACGTGAGCCTGTTACCGCATAAGATTTCTTCCCCAAGCCCTCAAGGGTCGGTGGTTGAAAGACTCGAATCGAAAATGGAGCAGGCTCTTCAAAATAAAATTTAAGATGAGAGAGGGAAAAAATAATATCGGGGGAAACTCGGGCTCCCTCAGAATTTAAGGGAGGAATGACAAGGGAAAGATGAACGATGAGCCTTGGAGCAATACGGACTACGATTTTTCTCCTGAATTTCTTGAAAGGATGCCAACTATTGAGAGTTTGGAGAAGAAAGGGAGAGGGTAAAGGGGAGGAGATGCGGGTCCAATGCAAAATCCTTCAATTTCACACCAAACAAGCTGAGGGATTTCTATGGCCTTGTCATTCCTTCCTAACTATCTCCTCTGCTTAATAATATAAGCATACTTTTTGAAAAGGGGGTGAAGAGCCCTTTTTATATTCCATTTCGTATTGAAAGTACGTATAGAGGGACTTATCATGATCCAAGTTCAATTTTTGGTTTATGAGAGTCCTCAAGAATTTTTATATTTGGGGGAATTTCAAAGAATTTTTTACTACTTTAAATTATACCTTTATTTACAGTCAGAGGAATCGTAAAATTTTATTGAAATTTCTAATTTGTATACTTAAGAGTCGTCAGGACTGACAATAGAGAAAGAGGTAAAAATGGGGGAAGTTTATACAAAAACATTTAAGGCTTTATATATGCTCAACTTTATATTTTACTTTAAAAAATAAGAAAATGGCATAATGACGTTGAGGCTTTGAAAGGAAAATGAGGAAAATAGAGAAAATTCGAGTTTAAAATAGAGAATGAGGAGGCAAAGGCTGACTGTATGAGTAATGGAATGAATTTAGGAGAGCAGTCGGTTTTTTAAGTTTAGCCATAGGGTTCAATTTCAATGATAACCAGCTAAGATGCTTCTTGTGAGAGAAAATGAAGTTCTCGCCGCGAGATAAAACAAATTTTTCTCTCCCTCAAAAACCCCCGAACAACTTCACTTTTAAAAGCCAAGAAAATGATGATTGTACAATGCATTCATGGAATTCACAATAAGGCTAATCATATCATTTCTTTGTTGTAAAAATGAGACATCATAAAGCCGCGCGTGTTTTAAACAAAATGTCGCTTGTTTTAGTTATCACCGTAATAATAATGTCGCCTGTTTTAAACACCAGTATCATTAATGTCACAGGAAATAGTGGGGCTAAATGAGGGATTTTTCAAATGGGAACATTTTGAAAAAGTAGCTTTTTACAAGCTGAACATAGAATTTCAAAGAACAAAGGGCCTTGTTTTTGGAGAAATAACTCTGAGGTTAATTCCCTTCTTATGGTTAGATTATAGTGTAAAATTGAAACAAAGTGGGTCGTTACACGGGGGCTGTCGAGGAGATAGAAAAAGGGAACGAACGAAGTGGGTTAAGGGGCAGAAATTAAAAAGGCAATTATGGGGATCATCACCATAAAGCTCTGAGGCTCACGGAGCAGAAGAATAAATTGACCGTTAAGAACACTTCACTTTCAATTAAAACAAGTATTTTAGCAATTTTTCCTTCTCACAGGGACGAGGCGCCATGTCTTGAAGGAGCCCATTTTCCACCGAGTCGAACCTTCTAAATTATTACCAAAGCTCCACTTCAATTTAATGTGCCCTTCTGTGGAAGACACTCGGAAGTTATGGCTCATGTTGTAGTCCTGGCCATCCCATTCTCTCCCACTCCAAAGTTCCCCATTTAATTTATCTTAGCACTTCCCGACTTGACCGATTTATGTACCAAGTCAAAATTTGAAATTGTAACGAGGAAATTTTATTCTTCCCATTTGGCACAGACTCGTTTAATTGAAAGATAGGACCATCATAAATTCCATTTGAGGTCAATGCATAAAAACTTCTGTTTCGCGTGAGAATTCTCACCATCTTGTATTGAACCTTTAGTGAGATTTTTCTAGTAAGGACCTTTAATCTTTTCAAGCTTATTCAAGTTATTTCATATGAAGAACTTTTGAAGAACTCAATATTGCTGCATGCTCTATCTAACAAAATTGTTCAATAATTGTAATAACATTTTGTGCCATTTACAATAAATTTTTAAAATAATAATATTAAAATTTTATGAATTATAGATTTAATAATGTCCATATGCTACATATTTATATGAAAATTAATTTTCTAAGAAAAATCAATTAATGTGAGAATTTGCATAAACCGAGGAATGAAAATAAAGAGAGTCCATCGAGGATAAAGGATGCAATAAAGATAGACATAAGCTGCATAATGAAATGAGTTGAATAAATTTTCCCCGCGTGTAAACACTCCCATGTAACTTTCTTCGAGAAATGCATTCCGCCCATCTGGGCTCAATGGAGAGGGAGCGGCGTAATATTACACAGCGCTAAAGTCCCTGATTAAAGGCCGAGTAATTATTTAAACGGCGATGTAAATGTAGTGGATAACGACGTCTGAGGTGATTCGGCTTAATTTGATTTTTCTCTCCCTCCTCTCCAGTGCTGATGGGAATTACGAAATTACAATAATGACCAAGGCGATTCTCAATTATACCGGGACGGTCCGTTGGAAGCCCCCCGCCATTTACAAATCCTCCTGTGAAATCGACGTCGAGTACTTCCCATTCGACGAGCAAACTTGTACCATGAAGTTCGGATCTTGGACCTACGACGGTGACATGGTGAGTTCAACATTCCAACACCACGTCTCACTCAAATGTCTCTCCGGGCTTTTCCCCATCCTTTTCACACACACGCATGAGAATCACACAGAGACGATAGTGAGAGACCGAACATCCTTGCAGAGACTCTCCATTTAATTCCCCAGATCTCAGCCGCCTCCGTTCTGTGAACAATTAGGGACATTATCTCCAACTTCCCATGTCTCTATTATATTTTATAGACTTTCCTCGCCCTCGAATAAACCCCTTATCTCGAGGACTAACGATCACTTTTCCCCATTACTACCAGGGCAATAACGGGCTAGATAAATTTTAACTACAGTTTGACACTTTTTATTCTTAAATGAAACAATGAGATTCACCTCGGAGGTGAAGCCCATTGAGTTTTATATCCAACCCCAATGGAATATTTTTTGAATATTTGCCTGGTTTTTTCTTAAGAAAGCTTTATTATTACCTCAAGTGTAGTATATTAAAATCCTGTAGTTTTGTCCATCTGGGAGGGATCGGGATGCTCAAATGTTGAATTTCAAGAGCGACAAGATGATCGTTTTAATATCAAACGCTCTCCAACCCTCGTTTAAATAAAGTAGACGGAATAAAGAAAGTTTTTTAATGGTAATCTCTTCTCTGAGTCTTTTTCCATTCCTTTCCTGACAGTTCCTTTTGGGGAATCCTCTCCTTAAGCCCCATCTCATCTCGTGGTATTTAGATAATATCAGGAAAAAGTTTTTATTCAACAACCCTCGTCCTGCCTTTACACTTCATCACATCACAAAAGTTTCTCGGCCGATCCTCCATGTATGCGCAACCAAACATACACTAAATGCATATTTTACAAGTATTTTATATGCATTCATAACTATCGCATCATTATGGCTTTCTCTTACAGCTACAATATGCTTTTTCTCATTCATATTACTTACATTTTCTAAGTATTTTCTATATATATATACCGTGAATAATGCCTTTAAAGTATAAAATATGATATTTATGCTCGACTTTTCATATATTTATGTAAGAAAACTTGAACTACATAGAATTGAACAAGACAAGAGGAATTTAAAAGGGAATCAGTTTGGCTTTTAGTAGAGCGAAATAAACCCATCGTTTTTCTTTTTCTTATCGAGCCTTGACATCTTTCCAAAATGAGGTTTTTGGTGAAAGTAATGGACGCGTGGTCACATGGAAGGTTTACAATGGTTCATTCCTCAGCATTCTGATATCATATCTTTTTGTAAAATAGATAAAGAGAGTAAAATATTGAAGAGGAAAAAGTTTGGAGTTTGAGCGGAACTTGAGACCATAATGGCCACTAGGACGATGATGATGATGATGACGACCACGACGACGAGGGAGATAAAAGTTTTGAAAAACTTGAATCTTTTCTTTTCCCATTCCAATTGAATTAAATGTTTAAAAAAATAAATGGGCGAACAAATTACCAAGCTAATCCTGAAAAGTAATAATGAGAAAAACTGGGCTGAGAGTCGCTACTGAGATTAATCGTGGTTTTATTCAATACTTAAGAGCTATGAACATTTCTCTTTATATTCCCTCTTTTGTTTTTAATACTTTTCCGTGTATATGTATTGAGATTCTGTATTTTAAAAACACTGTTTTTGATATGAACTAGATAAAATATCTAGATAGTAGTAGAAAGAATGGAAAAAGTTGGTACATGTGGATAGTTAAAGTAGAAGAAGGAAGTTCGTTGAGGAAATATAGTTGGAGTTGGGAGAAGACAGAAGAGATTTGGGTTGTGGAACAGAGCTCAATTCACTTGACTGCCATTTCCATTAGATGATCAAGAGGAATGGTTTTTTTGCCTAGGATTTACAACCGCTGGCAGAAAACTGTGCCCTAGAAGAAATGAGATTAGGGGTAGGGAAAAAAAGAAGTAAATAGAAATGAAATGAAGCAAGTGGGAGACCCGAAGAAATTCGAACATCTCTTGACTGGATTGAATTTAGATAAGATCCATTCGGTCCGTTTGACTCTTAACTTTTCGCTCTTGGTGGAAGTTTGGGAAGAGCGAAGTCTGGGAGGAAGTTTGCGGTCTTCTCCTTCCTACATGACTTGTTTCCGTATCTGGAGCACATATCTGGGCTTGACTAAGCAATAAGGACCCTTGGCTGAGGAATTACTAGGAGAAAGCTTTCTCCTCCCGAGCTGAAAAGAAACTTTTCTCGGCCCAAATAAACGCGATGGATTACGCTAAATTTTTTACCAGACTCCCCCATGGCATAAATATGGGTTCATTTTATAACAACAGGCTGAGAAATAGAAGTTGAGACTCTATGAAGGCTCGTCCGTCTCGGTCGTCTTGTGCGGGATTCTTCTTCCGACTTCCGACCTCCACTTCCCTCACTTCATGGCCCTTTGGATATGTTATGACCTTTTCTATCCATTCTTTTATGGCTCTCTTACCCCAAACATCATTTTTCACATCAAAAGCCCTCTTTGCCTCTCCTCCTTAACTCATCAAATGGAGGGAATTATGGTCGAAATCTTCATTTGACACGAACCCAATAAACCAGGAGTTTATTAACTCAGCCTCCCATTACTTCCTCCAAAACTTCTTGAATTATACAAGAATTCCTATAAATTTATTCCTCCATCCACCATACAAGGAGGGAGAAAGAGAAAAAATGACTTGAAATTCTTCTGTTGGCTTCCTTCTCTTGAGACATATTTTATTTCATGGCCATCGTAACTTTAATTTTAATTGAAAAACTTTTCAAATTACAAACTCTTCTCGTGCTTTCATAATTTAGAAAAATTCCTCCACCTGCACACGACTCGGACAAAAAGGGAATGTTGAGTTGATAATTATTTTTTCCTTTTTGGCGCAAAATTGACCCTTCATTAACAATTTGCCAATTATAGAACTAGACTTTGTTAACAGTACAACTTTTTCTCACGTTTTAAGATTTTTGCTTCTGATTATTGAATTTACAATAATTTAATAAACAGGCTTCTCAAGAAAAAACTGTCTTTTTCACATTTTTTTCATGTAATTACAAGTTTTTTCTCAATCAATTTTTTGTCAAGTTCTATATTTATCATGTTCTTTAAAGGTATAAAGTTATACAGAAATAAAGCTACCACCAGTAACATAAAATGTAAGTAAGAAAATTCTCATTTAAACATAATGTAATATCAGTTTTATAGTTTAAAAATGAGTCATATTTTGCTCCTATACCAGATTATAATGTAATGTCATATTGCTCAGCACGTATGAAAAGAATAAATGGGCGAGTCAAAAAGCGTAATAGGAGTGGAAGTGGACAAACACTTTATGCCTTCTCTACACGATTTTCCTCTTTTCATTTTCATCTCATCCTAGGGCCATTTTGGCGAATGTAAAATGCTCTTAAAAATATAATGACTTGGGGGCTTATGAAGAGAAAAAATTTTGTGAAGGAATAAAGGAAATGGGAAAACATTAAACTTTTCTCATCCTTTCCCCTCATTTCCTCAAGCTGTGTGTCTAATGGGAAGAAATGTCATATATTATAATTTTCCCCGAGAAATTACATATGAAAATATCCAATCTTGTTCCCTTTGCCTGAATTTCAATTCCGCTTTACCTGCTCGAACACTCTTTACGAGTGTTGATAAAAAATAATTCCATGCGAATTACACATATTTTTACATCTCATGTGTTAAGATAAGGTTTTTAAGTAAAAGCCTGTAGAATAAAAAAGAATATTATAGAAAATCAAATTAGTAGAAACTCTTATTCTAACTCTCTATATAGAGCTATACGCATATTTATTCCCCGATATACAGATACACAGTTAGAGATACACTGTGAGACTGCGACACAGTTACTTATATTCATATAATGAAAAAATAGTTACAAGGAATAACTGCAATGTATCATGGTTAAACAAGACACGAGAGCTGAAATAATAGCCGACATGTAAAGGAAATATAACACGGGATTTTCTTTTTTTCAGTTTGATCTTCGACACATAAATCAAACGGTGGACTCGGATGAGATCGAAATGGGAATAGATCTACAAGACTACTACATCTCGGTGGAATGGGACATCATGAAGGTCCCAGCCGAGCGGCATGAGAAATACTACAGTTGCTGCGAATATCCCTACTTGGACATCATCTTCACGCTGATCCTGAGGCGGAAAACTCTGTTCTACACCGTCAACCTCATCATCCCCTGCGTGGGGATTTCTTTCCTCTCTGTGCTTGTCTTCTACTTGCCCTCAGATTCCGGCGAGAAGATGTCACTTTGTATTTCTATCCTTCTCTCCCTCACCGTGTTCTTCTTGCTCCTTGCCGAAATCATTCCGCCGACTTCCTTGGCCGTGCCTTTGTTGGGCAAATACCTCCTCTTCACCATGATCCTCATTACGTTCTCGGTCATTGTGACGATTTGCATCCTAAATGTGAACTACCGCTCTCCGGCCACGCATAAAATGTCCCCTTGGGTCAAGGCCGTGTTCATCGAGTTCCTCCCTAAGTACTTGTTCCTCCAACGGCCGAACAAGGACGAGGACGAGGAGGGCGAGGAAAATTCCGGCGGAGGCTCCGACCCCATTGGCGGCGGATCCCTCCAAATCTGTCACATTCATGGGCTGAACCCATCACAGGAAATGGATATCCCCTTCTACCCTGCAATGCCCTCGCCGATTTTTCTAAGCGAATCGGAGGCTCTCCGGCACAATTTCGGCGAAATAAGAAGATTCCCGACAGAGATTGAGAAGTCGGCGACGAACATTCGATTTGTTGCTCAACACATGAAGAATAAGGATCGATTCGAGGCGGTAAAGATTAATTTTTTTTCTATTAAACCCCGATTTTCTTATAGGACATAAGTAATATGGATTCCACGTTCCCGGACTTTGGGTCCATTTGTCTAGACAAATAAACCTTTAAGCAAATGGGCAGAAGCTTTAAACTCGAATTTAAAAGCTGAAAAGAATAAGAGTCTTTGGCAGATTGTATTTATTTTATCAGGAAAAGACTTTCCCCATCCCATATTGTTATTCTTGGGAGTGGAGGGGATTTGAGCGTAGAAAAGTTCTGCATCTCAATCTCTGCCACCTCTTCATTTTTCTTCATTCAAATTGACGGTAATTCGGATTTCAGGAGGATTCTCCACAAAATAAAAGGAGGATTCTCTCCGTCAAGAATAATCTAGAAATACGTCAATATGAAAAAAAATCTTCGCCAGGCACGTGTAAAATACATAATACTACCATATAGAAAGTAACCATTCTTATCTTAAGCCTTTTTAGGCCATTACGCCTTAAAGACCAAAAATGTCCGAAAGTATATTACATATAGCATTACATGGCTTTTCTTTATCAATACAATCTACATAAAATATTTGCAAATTGAAATTGTAATAGTTTAGATAACATATGCTATAAGAACCATAATATATTTGTCTATAGGCATAGTCTGCGTAGTCTATATAGTCAGTTTCTTCCGTTCAATTAATAAAACCATTGTAAATAAAAAAATGAAATAAAAAAGACACCCCAATTGATTTTCTCTAATGAAGAAGAATGAATCAGGCTTTGGAAGGGAAAGGAAATTAAAGTGACACATTGGCCCATTATTCCAAGACTATCTGAATGGAGAAGAGACGCGACAATATCTCTTTCTGGTATCATGATCTGAATTTAAGTTTCTAATACTTCCCCATTTACTTCACCCAATGGTCCAATGGTAAAGTTTGGAAAGTAAATGGAAACCTCTCTGAATCGACTAATGGGGAAAAGGAAAGAGAAATGAAGTCCTTTCTATTCCTTATTCAAATCATTGGGCTGAAAAGGATCCTATTGAGAACTCGTTCAAATTTCTAATTACTCTTCAACTTTCCCTTACATGAAGAATGAAATGGCTGAAGTGTCTTGGCTTTTCATTTTCATCCCCATTGAAATCCGAATCCCTCATGAAAACATGGAGAATGTTTGGATTCACTTGATTGTCAGCATAATGACATTTGCTTTATTTATATTACGATTCGCGTTCTGTTCTAGTCTTGATTAAAATGCTCATTTTAATTCAATTCAATTTTTTGTAAAGAGATTTAATTAAAACTAATTAATTTCATTGACTTTAACAAATTGAAATGTGTTTTACTGATTTGAGTATTCTTTTCTTTTCTTCAGTTCACTAGAATGAAGAAACTCGAAGAATGCGCAATTAAGCTCTGAGAATGAAATTAAATTAAATGAAGCCTCGATCTGCTTTGATTTCCTTTTGTATTTATCTTTTATAGATATTGAAAAATCAATGTTTTCTTACAAACATTCATAATTATGTAAAATTACGCTCAAGATAAAATTCCTTCGGACGAATTAAGTTCAAAGCTTATTTGTTCGGATTGAAATAGTCTGATTGGTGAAAGTTAAAGCGAGAGAGAAACTTCACGACTTCTTAATTAAAATTCATTTTCTTCTCAATAATTGATCTCGTGAAAATGATGTTCGAAAAAGTTTGTGAATGGAATTTAAATGAGTTAAGATTGGAACTGAATTAATTTTTTCTTATTGAATGAGTATTCAATTATCTCCTCCATTTTCATAAAATGGGAAAACTCATATATTTGGCATTAGGAAGGGAAGCGGATGACGCATTTTGCTCTCCAGACATTTCACAACTCACAACAAGGTTTTTCAATATTTAAAAGAGCTTAGGCATTCTTGAGAGTTAGATATACCAGGAAGAATATGCTTTCCCAAATATTCGGATTATTTATATTTACAGAAGGTTTAATATGGATTTTGGGCCCCGGAAAAAAGATTTACATTCAACAAGCATTGAGCATGATAAAAATTTATGCACGCGGGTTTGAGATGTCATGATAAAAAGAAAGTTTTTCTGTGGATCCTTGGGGAAGAAGGAAAAGGAAAGAGGAACTTGATGCTCTCAAGAAAGATTACAAGGGAAATAATAACGACAAGTCGTGAAAGGAACTCATACAAGATTGAGAATTTTATATCAAACAGGAGAATCTCATTTGTCAAATCATCTTCATGAAGGGAAAATCGGTGTTGAATTTTTTCTCAAAGAAGCTTGCTCCTTTCAAATCCACACCTTTCGATTTGAAAGTCTTTTAAAAGTTGAGAAGGGAATGTTAAAATTGAAAGTTTCCCAACAAAGATGGATTTCTTCAAAGGAGTGTCATTAGTTTCATTATAATCCGAATCTCTCCGTTTCCTTTCAAGAAATAAATATAAAGAAAGAAAGTTATATTGTACAAGAAAGGAAAATTGAAGAGAAAACTGTATAACTCGGTTTATTGTACTTAAATGTATAGTATTATATCTGTAAATACTATATAAATATATACGTTGATATACATGATTCAAATGTTAAAGAGAACTAAAACGATTTATTTGCTAAATTTCAGATCGAGGAGGATTGGAAATATGTGGCCATGGTCCTTGATCGACTCTTCCTTTGGATTTTTACTGCGGCTTGTGTCCTTGGCACAGCAGGGATCATCTTCAAAGCACCAGCCCTCTACGACACCACCAAACCCATTGACGTTCAATACTCAAAAATTGCCAAAAACAAGCTCATGCAAATGGGCCCTGAAGAAGATTAAAAAATTTCAAAATCATGTCATTTCCCTCTACTTAAACTTTCAATAAAAACCATTCCTGCATTTAATCCCTCAAGATTTACCTATAATATAATGCATTTCACTCATTAGAAAATCCTTTTAAACAAGTAATAATGTTGATTTATAAAATAAATATTTAATATCAAGGAATAAACGTTAAATAATAAACGAATATCACGAACTTAAATTTAAATACTTTGTTAAATGAGCTGATTAGCCAAAACTTGAATTCAAATAATTCGAGATGCAAAAACATTAAAAATGCTTGTCTACGTGATACAGAAATACAGAAGTTGGTAGTTAAAACTAAAGAGAATGTACCATATATCTACTCACACTGTAAACTACAGGACTAACTAAACTTGAATATTCGTAAATATGCAATAACAATAAAACTATGAAATGCTAAAATGAAGTGACTAGCATGCCTGAACATAATGAAATTAGGGCTTAATGTTTATTCCGGCCTTTTAAATTCATTCTCCTTTTATTAAATGAAGGACGTTGACACATAATGATCCCATTATCATAATTCTCTCGTTATTGACGTTCCTCTCGTCATGCACATCATGATAACTCAATAAAACAACACTACCAACTTGTCAAAAACATAAAATTTGTTCTTTTACCCAAAACAAACTTTCTATCAATTGTGCGCATTAGCTATAACGTTAATTACCTTTAAATCTCTGCCAAAGATAATAAAATAAATATCTACGTATTAGGAGCTTTGTAAATTACCACATTACAATTTGTAATTATCTTTAGAAAAAGTATTTAGTTAACCTAATCAATTTTAAATATTTTTTAATTAAATTGAATTGATAGAATAGATAATAAAGTTTTGAGCTAAAAGTGAGTAAAACTGTAATGTAAGTTTTTAGAAGAAACATTAAATTTAGAAATATAAATATTAGTTGTACACGTCTTCGCAAACTTACGCTGAATGAGTTTTCCTCGAGCTTTATTATTCAGCTCTTTTAGCATGATACTTATTAAATAATGTGTAGATCATTATTATTGCAGAAGCTATACACATACAAATAGAATTTCAAATCTCTCAACTTACTCAACTCATTAGTGAATATAGTAAAACAAATAAACAAAAGAGAGTCTATCAAGGTGCTGTGTTAAAAGAATGTAAATACAATTGACATTTTATAATAAATCACGAACAATTTAATATGGTGTTCACTAACATAAACTTGTTAAAATTGTGTTAGCAAATTAAAGAAAATAACCCTAAAGCCTATAAAAGAATCGAATGGTGTAAAATGAGATGAATTATTAGTCATAGAGCTGATACATGATATAAAAATTAAAAACATTATTACATAATCCATAAGAAGGCTAAAACTTTCACTGGTGAAGACCTAATTAAATATATATAAATAATTCTAAACTTTTTGGTTTGATTCTAATACAGTATCCCCTAATACTCATTACTGTTATTAATGCAAAATTGTGCAAAACTTTAATCACTAAACATAAGTAATGTATTGTACTAAAAAATTATCATAATAAAGTATGTACTAATAATTGTGTGTGTAACGTCATAAGTAATCCTAACATCATAAAGTCTTATGTACTAAAAATATTTCTATTAAAAAATCTTGAAATATTACTAATAAGTAATTGATAATGTAGATTGCTCATTCTTGTTCTTTTAAAATTGAAAAAAAAAACAATTTTGAAGAGTTAAGACAAATTGAATATTATGAGAAAAATAAAAGTTAGATTGTCGTTAGAAGCTAAGTTTAAAATGTTGAAAATAAATGCTAAAACTTATTCAAACCTTTTACCTCTTAAAAGTTGATTAGGTAAGTTCGCATAAAACAGCTTTTTTAAATTAAGATTGCAAAGGCAAAACAAAAACATTTGCCAAAAAATGAACTAAAAATGGGATAAATGAAAGCCTTCATCATTCATTTATCTTACTTTACGAAGCCTAATTATTTTGTACTGTAATCCGTGAAATAAATAGATTGATTGGAAAACGATCAGGTCTTAAAGATGTTTACTTTAATTAAATGTGTACATCATGGAAGTACAATTACTTACAGTATATTAAACTTGTATATAACAAGCATACGTGGACATGAAATTTAGTTTTTCCGCTTCAAATAAGGATTTTCCATGGGGTATCACAGTGAGAGGATGGTAATAATAAAATGGAATGAGATTAGATGTTCTTTGAGTGAAGTGTGGTGAGTGTTGTCTTCCATTGATTCTCAAGTCTCTACGGATCTTTTGTCTCATTAGGACATTCATTAAAGTTTAATTATTCTTTGGCTTTAATCTTTACTCTTCTTTGCTCGTTGTAGGATTTTATAAACCTACAATTGAAATTGATTTGATTACAAAAAATCCCAATTAAAAAAGTAAAAACACAATAACTCACTGAATAACCAAAAGTATTTTAAAAAGCAAAGTGGGTGTATTAAGGTCGTCTGATTTCATTTTAAATAATCAAAAAAAAATTTGTTCTTTAAATTGAAAAATAGATTTAGAAAACCTTCTAATGCAAGTTGTAAGTTTATTACCTATGTTTGTTTTATTAAAAGGTTAATTTATTTAAAATTGTTGAAAAACAAAATTAACTACCAAACAAAATATTTTCCAAAAAAGGAGAATATTAAAGATCCCGTGAAGTAAAGTATGATGCAGAAAGGGACAAGAAGTCAATTTAACATTAAAGGTACACAAAGAGGAAATTGAATTTAGAGTTAATCTTACTTCATTCCTCTTCAATCCCCATATTTCTGAGAAACTTTTCCCTGGACAAGAGCAATTTCCTCCTTTCCAGTTCTTCCCTTTCTTGGATTTTAATTAGGGCGTAGGCGTCTTCCTCCGTTGGATTCACAACTCGTGTGACAGTTTCCTCCTCCTCCTCCAGGACTTTCATCTCTCGCAGGGCTTCTCCACCACTCACATTTCTACTTAATCTTAAATCTTAATGGTTCTCAGCGGCTTAAAAAGACCAATTGAACTTCGTCTTCCAGAGATTTTTGAACTTTTTCTTTCGGTCAACTTTGTCCTTACTATTAGTGATCGAGTCTTTCGCTCTTTGGCTTCCTTTTGGCCAAGGATTCCTTTAAGGGATCTCCGCGCTAGTTCTCGTTCTTCTCTTTCTTAAAGTCCATCCGAGAGGAGACATACCATTCATTGCCAGGATAATCCGGATACTGGGACCTAATTTGCAAGAGCTTCTCGGCAATATTCTTCCGGATGGATGAAGCGAACGTGTTCAGCTTGGAAGGATCTCCCATGACTTCCCCGAGCTCTTTATTATTGCTTTTCCCCCCTTTGAGCTTCTGATTCGTTCGACCGGGTTCTTCCGTTAGAGCAATGCACTCCGAGCCCTCGACTTGCTGATGCTTGTAAGGATTTTTTTATTTTGGACTGTCCGCTGGTGTTTCCGGTCTCGTTGGGTTCGCCGGGGTCGCTGAGAGGATATGAAACCCATGGTTGTTATTATTATTCTATTTGGCATTGGCCAGAATATTGCTGATGATATTCTTCTTCTCTTCCAAAGAACCCAATTTTTCGCTCTTCCGGTTCTCTGGTTGAGCTTGACTTCCGTGAATCGCCGGGGTCTTCTTGGCTGATTTGTAACACTGGAACTTCATGGTCTCCGCCACCAGAATCATAATTATATCAACAATAATATATGTATATTATACTAAATTACTAATTTTATATTATAATTATGTGTAATTTCCTAATTTCGCAAATAATTTTATTATCATAAAGTGCTAAAAACATTTTCATTAAAAAATAGAAGAATCATAGAGAGTTCAAAGGAAAATTACTGATAACTTGATTGGTAATCGTTAAGTAAATGATCATGTATTGCTCTTTTTTATTCTTTTAAAATTACAAAAACAATTCTGAAGAGTTAAGAAAAAGGATTAAAAGCGTGGATGACAGTTATTATAAGTTTAAAATGTTGGAAATAAATGTAAAAAGTTATTCAATGCTCATTTTAATTTTGATGCTAATTGTAAAATGTGGAACTTCGATACACGATTTCACAACCGTTCGGGCAAGTATTGGTGGAGAGGAATGGCTCTATTGCTGTTAATTGTCGAGGAGATATCCGTGAGCCAAGATGGGCCATTGGTTTGGTCCAAAAACCGTTGGTACTTTGAATGGTCCTCGGTCGGGTAAACGAGGCGGAAATTCCCCTTATGAGCTCCCTCGTGGGAAAATTGGTTCTGGAGAGCGAGAGACAAACGATTCCCAGACGCCGCGGAGGAGTCGTGACTGAAGATAAAAGAAAAATCGTTTCGTAAACCCTCCATGATTGTCTGTTTATGTTCAATTGTTTGATCCTCAAGGGTCTTGGAATTATGGTGGGTTTGGACGAGAGAGAGGGAAAACAGCTGCCATTGGCAGAATCACAAGAAGCCCTTTTTATTTGTCCATCTGCTGACATGAGAGATTTTCTTCATCTAACCTCCGCGTGAGTCAATAGAGGCATATAAATGAAAAAAGGAGAAAGAGACGGCCCTGGTGGGGAAAGGGTCGTGGCCTTTGGAGAGAACTTACTTTCTAAACTTTGCAAGTCGAATTCATACAAAATTCAAGAGAGGAAATCTCTCTCAAACATCCACACACACACATTGAGAAGGGGAATCAAGCGAGAGGAAAAAGTTTAAATCGAGAAATTGAAAGATTTCTCTTCTCTCAGCTCGCATGGCTCAAGTGGGGGAAGGTGGAAGACTTAAGGTCGAGTTGTGCAATTTCCAGTTACTCAAGAAAAGTGGAAAAGCTTCTGAGCTTGACTAAACCCTATTTTTCTTTTTTTTTCATTTGAAAATTTAAGAGGCTGGGCCTATAATCTTTTTGTTGTTTTTATTGATTTAAACCGTTTTCCTATTTTAAGGAACTTTGAAATACACTTGAAAAGTAGCGTAAGAACTGTATAACCTCCCTATAACCCAAATAAATAGTAAAAAAATGAGGAAAAGATACCTTGAGAAAAAAAGAGAAAAAAAAATAAAAGAGAGAAAAGAAAGTTTAGGAGAAAGTTTGAGAAAATAATTCTTTCTTTTGGATTTACTACTCACTGTCCTATGGCGTGGGATGATCCTGTGCCCGAATGGTCTTCCGAGTCCTTAGATCCCCCTTTGCCCAAGTCTAGAAATATGGTTGTGAAAGTATCGCGGAGCAAGGCCTCTTTGATTTCCTCGTCGACGGGAAGATCCAAATTGAAGCTCGGTGAGTGATTTACCTGTGAAGAAGATATTAAGCTCGGACTCATAAATAACTCTACTTCCCATTCATGAGCCTATTAGACGGGCGGAGCGGAAAATATGTGTTTTCTCACCTCGAGTAGAAAAGGCTGTAAAGATCGATCTACAATAATATCGAATCCTAAGAGCTCAAAACACGCTGAGCCGCGCTCGTATTTGGGAAATGAGGCTCGGTAGAAGTGGCGCAGGGTTGGTTGGGCGGCGATCATTGTCTTCACAATAATTGCATCGATTTGGTTGACCAATTTCGGCACATCGTAGTCGTTGTCCATCAGCCAGTTGAACACGGTCGACATCTTTCTATGTTCAAGGAACAATTGGTCATTTAAAATGTCATTGAAATAAAATTTTAGTTTAACGACTTTCATTAACGTCAAATGACTCATTTGAGTGCCATTTGAGTGTTTTTACAATTTTTGATAAAATAATTAATTTTGTCTTTTAATCTTTTCATGCCTTTTAATTCCTCCTCCATTAGGAACGTAAGACTGGCTGAATTTATTGAGCAAGTAATTGGTCAAGTGCATGTAAACGCTGTCGAGATTCGTGTCGTACTTGACTGTGGCAAATTTTATAAAGAATAATTTCCATTTAAATTTTAAATTAAAAAATTTATATTTATAAGTGAAATACTTTTGTATAATGGTCATATTATACGCACAAAAGGCGTGTGAGGGCAATAAATAAGGAATATTATGTATTTGAAAATGATTTATTGTCCTTTTGAGAAAAATAAGAAAAGAATATAGAAAAGGGAATTTGAAAAGAAGACCGAACCGTGCTATTCCTTCATTGTAAACATAAATGCGTAAGGGTTCACAGGAAGTTATGAGACTGTAAATCCGGAGATCGAATTTGTATCCATCGATGAGGAATGGCTGTGTGGGAGAATAGGAAAAGAATAAATATGAAATGAAGAAACGGAAGAGAGAAAATTGAAGGGAAATTTCCCCAAACAAAAACCCGCTCTTCCCACACAG
This sequence comes from Neelides sp. FZ-2019, assembly GCA_009869795.1. Classification (NCBI taxonomy): domain Eukaryota; kingdom Metazoa; phylum Arthropoda; class Collembola; order Neelipleona; family Neelidae; genus Neelides; species Neelides sp. FZ-2019. Next base: position 99,123 of record VJMY01000110.1, read on the forward strand.
AAGAACCAACAGAAGAATTTCTGTCAAGGGAGAAATTCTCGCATAAATGAAATTTATGCTGGCGGAAATACGATAGGGAAATTTAATGAAGACAGCAGGAGTATTCTCCCCTTGTATCACTATCTTTCCCACTCACACGAGAAATGTAGACTTGACAAATGAGCTTGATGAAAGGGTTTAACTTCTTGAGATTTCTCACAAGGAAGATCCCCTTCGCTTGACTTCCCGTGTCGGGTTTGCAGATGAGCGTCCTATTTCGCTTGGCCTTTGAGTACAGAAGGAGCTCCGTCAGGTTGGAAATTTGCATTGAAAAATTAAATTACCTTCTCATGGCATTTATATGCTTTTATACACAGTGTGTATACAGGGGAAGTTAAAAGGAAAATGAGTTTATGGCTGTATATTATGCCCGGGCATCTCGGCGGGTCTCAACGTTCTAAATAATTCTTGGAGAGGATAATGGTATAAATTGAGTGGGATTGAAAGGAAAACAAGGACTATTTTAAATTCCACTTTGCTTGGAGGAGGACGCGGAACGGGGCGGAGACGAGCGAAAGGGAAAATGAATTTGTAGATCTCTGAGGCCTCTTCTAACAATATAATCCGATAATGGGAGTTGGCTCTTACTCAGCAGGGAGGCTCCAAGTCCTTGGGAAAAAGGCGTAATCTTTCGGAAAGCTCTGTTTCATCCGATTAAGGTTACGAGCGAGCCGATCCTTCCTGCAAATCTCTGTCATTCCAGGGAAATGATTCGCTTTTTGGACAGGAGGAGAAGCACCCCAGAATATCGAATGAGCATCCTGTTCTCATAAACTACCCGGCGTCATATGAGTTGGGAAAAGAAAGGAAGGTAGTTGAACAAGGGATTTTCCCAACTCATATGACGCCGGGTGATAATTCAAAAAGCCAAATTTTAGTAATCATCACATTTTTATCAATTTTGTATTCCAAATCTTACACACAAAAGCACAGCTTGTCAATTAATCTGGTTCAGATTCGACTCAATGATATAAAAAATGAAAAATATTGGGTGTTAACTTAATATGATTCAAATCAAATCTAGAAATTATGTAAGCTAAATATTCATTCCTATATTAAATATTCCTTGGGATCTTAAGATTAAGATCTTAAGATTCCTTCAGTTCTTAACCTGGAATCGTCTAATTTCGAGTGCCTTGTTCAACGAGATCGGGGTGTCCGTCCACAAGATGTTCCATACGTCTTTCACTGAGATTTCGACGAAGCTTTTTTAAATGCAATGTGACGAATAACGTCGTAGCGACATCCGATCAGGCAAATGGTCTTGAAGGTGGCAGTTAACGAATTTGTCTTTTGACCTGAACCTGCCAAACCTCGTGGACTTGATGATCCATGGAGAACAAAAGGCTCGATTTCAACGTCGTGACCAGATCCTTGGGTTTCTTATTTTGGGTCTGTTTGACTTGGTTGTATGGATCTGAGGAGGGTAAGGACACAGACACCACCCTGGTTGGCTCTCCTTGGCAAGGTTGAATAAGCTACACATGAAGTGGCTTACTAATACTATGAGATTTTGACATTTAATTAATCCATAATAATATTTTATTCACTTATTTTATTTTGAATTATAATACAATTACGTTCATTTTAATTACAATGTTACCTTACTAATCATTTTTAATTCATAAGAACTTATTTCAATTACCTTTACTCTGTATTTTAGTGCATTGTAAACTCTATGACATTTTATTTCTTTAGGAAAAGACATGCATTCCAAGATGATCGGAACTTTAAAGCAACTACAATTTTTTTTATTAATTTAACATTAATCAAAATTAACAAGTGACTTTTGAAATTTCATATTTTTTATGTTCTCAATAGCGGAATCAATAAATATAGTTTTAGTGACTTTCATTCGAGTGGAATCCAGTCTCATTATGCCCCACCAAATGAGTAATTTCATGATCAGTTTTCCAATGGGCATCTCTTTGAGATGGAAGAAACGAATGAGTCTGAGACTGTGAGATCAAAGAACAATGAGTCCTACACATGTTTGCATTTGAGAACCAATGATTTCGAAGATTTTTTAACTCCGAAAAGAGAAAAAAATGTTGAAGAATGAGGATGAAAGGGAGAATGCAATAAAGTTCAAAGATGACTGGGTTGAGAGAAATTAAAGTGAGTACGTTTGAACATGGACATGAACTCGAGCTCAGATATTATCTCAACGAGCAAAAATTGAAGGCTAATGTGAAATAATTCAAAATTTCTAAACCAGATCCAAGTATGATGAGTATGTTATTATTAATAATTAGTGTTATAATATATCAATATTGATAAATATTCAATCCTATTCATTGTTGTGCATTTTGAATAGCATTATTATAGGTAAACTTACACATTTAATCAAATTGTTTTTAGATGATAGCCTTGCAAAAGAAGTGAAATCCTCGCCACGAGAAGTCTCTAAAACTCCCAATTTAAGAAATCAAGTACTGAAAAAATAGCAATTGATTCTTATTGAACCTTACTAAATTATTCTAATGAGTAATGAACTAAATTGGAATTACTGAAATAATATATACAAAATTTACTGTTTAATAAATATGAATAAAATTTATTCATAAAGAGCTTATTTTTTTTTAAATGTACAGAAACTACAGAGTAAACTAAAATTGATAAATAGTATAATATGAGGTACATTTTCACTGTGACGAAATTATTAGATTAGACATTATGTACTTATCAAGTTTACTTTCACGAAGCTCAAAATTTTAAATGTATTTATTCATACAATTTATAGATATTAAAGATACCGATGTTTAACAAAAATATTGCATTTATATTAATATAATTATTTGCTGATTAACACAAATTAATTTAAATGTTAAGCAGTTGATAAACAGTAGAGCCATTTAATAATTTGTATGAAATAAAATTATTTTAATAAAATGTTTTAAAATTGCAACTGATGAGATGACTAAATTTGCTAGTTCATTCTGATGTCAGTTAGATTCGTGGTCGAAAGAATTTCTCAAATAATCCAAACGGGAGTTTTCCATCTCCACCTAATTAAATAACAAATCAAGATGAAGTCTTTGAGATCTAAAAATTAAAGTCAATTTTTATTGATAAAGATTTAAAATATAATATTCGGCTTTAAATTTTATTTATTTAAACCATTTTCAAAATTATTTTGAGGCTCTTTCAATGGCTTTATAGGGACAATCGCATCAGAAGGCTGATATTCAGTTTTGCTCTTTATTTCACCATCTTCGTTTTGCGTGAATGTGATCACTTCTTCACCTTCGGGAGTTCTCTTTACTGTTTTCCCTTGAACCATTTTCTAAAAGTTTAACAATTAACATAAATTATTTTCATATTTACTAAATTTTACATTTTATTGCTGATTCCTATATTATAGATTTATATATTGTTTTAAATATGAAATTAAGAAAAAACTTACGCCATTCTGGTAAGTGTATTGTGAAAAGTTATAGCTGAATTTGAATTCGCTGTTGTTTTTACTATGACTAGACGAATCAGAATAGTCGGGTTGTCTATGTCGTTCCATGTCAATTTTCTTTGAGTTTGAAGCAGGCGGCAAAAATTGGTTGATATCAAATGACGAGTTATTGTACCTTAAATTATCAAATATTTAATAAAGGGTATTAAACATTTGTGATTTAATGAAACATTTAATTCAAAGTTCAATTATTTATGAAAAATTACAAATCATCCAAATCAGTGTCCACGAGATCTTCTTTCTTGGATTTGTGCCTTAGACTTGGTGTCGTATACTCCCTTTTCAAAATGTGATCTCGAATATTATCTTTGCTCTGCAATTCTTGGTCGTTCACAGATTTGTCCATAATTTGGGGAGGCGGATGTGCTTCTTGAAAAAACTCCCTTTCAAAATTATCTGCAATCAATAAGATAATTTGCAATAGTTAGTTTTTATATTGGTAATGACTTAGAATATTTTTTTATTTTAACTTAATTCTACGGATTTTAACAAACTGAATGAAAAATATTAAAAACTTACTTCCAAAAAATTCATCCATCTCCCTCATGGAAGATTCCACTTCTCGAAACATCTCTCCCATCATTGAGAACATATCACCAAACACGAACCTTGACCTTAAGTGAAATAAAAGAATTTTAATAATTAAGTTAAATTCAAAGGCTTTTAACCCAACTCTTACTCTTGATTATGTCCAAATCCTTGAAAATCTCTAGGACCATTTCTAAAATCTTCCATTTGGTCTTCATTCCTTATGATCTCGTCTTGAGTGCTTTTAGGATTTGTTCTATCAAATAAAAAACCTCGAAAGAACTCTTTGAAGTCCATGATCTATGATTTCACTTGAAAATTTTGATAAAGAGATAATAAAATTAGAATGTGGAGTCCTTCAACTTCATTCAATCTGATGCAATTCCCGAATATTTTTCTTTGCAATTATTTAAACAGACCGCTGAAAAGAGCACCATATAGAAAAATTATTAAGTGCAATATTTCAAAATGCCCCATATAAATTTATTAGATTAGAGACTAAAGAGCCAATAATGGACGCTCAAAAGACAAACGAAACGTTTATTGTTTATTAATATTTATTTAACCTGATTATGAGATTGAAATAACGTTATAATAATGGAAAATTAATTTGTCTAAAGTTACATGTACAATGAATTTCTTGATCTAATTGAAACAATCAAAACATTTTATTTTAAACAATGTTTTAAAAATTCCGAATTGAGCTTTTCAGTTCTTTTCCAATTTTCTTTTAGCTTTTCATTAGCCGCGTTGATCCAAAAGCTCACGAGTTCATTAGATTTGAGCAATTGCAATTTTAATGGAATTTCAATTAACAAAGTACTCCGAATGGCAACCGTCACCTTATTTTGCTTTCCAATGACCATGCCAGAATTACGAAACCCAGCTTCCGTCGCAGAATGAATCTAAATAAAAATACCAGATACATTACATAATAAAAATTCAATATTCCACTTGCTTCATAGTTAAATAGAGCTATAAAATACTTAAAGCTTAAGGTCAATGAATCTTAATTAGTTAATTAGGTAATCTACTTTTAAGCATTCCTGCTTAATATTAATAAATATCTTACCAGTTTCTTAGCATATTCAAGATCCTTGCATTGAATATGAAAAATTGTCGGCTCGACTTTGAACGTTATTCGTGTCTCTGGTTGTAAGTTGTTCAAAACCTCCATGAATTCCTCATTGTTAATTTCATCATGGGTTACAAATAACCATTTGCATCCTTTCTTCCGTAACTTGTCATTATTCGAGACCTCTGGATTCTCCTCTGATCTTGAGACCAATTCCTCGCATTCGTCATTCTCCTATAGATGTAAGTTAAAAAAATAGATTGAGCTTTTTCTGTTACGACTCATGAGTCTTGACTCAAAACCACGCAAAACCATTGAATGAATCATAATACAAATTCCCGCATATTTCATTAATGAATATTAAATAACTTTAACTCATTCAATAATATTAAATATCTATTACACCAATGTTATGTTTAACTATTTATTAAATTACAGATTTGTTAACTTAATTATCATTTCTCTTAAATAATATAAGTCAATAGTGAGTAATACTAAATCATAATTCATAATTTATTGTTTAATCCTAATGATTGATGCTGGAGAATAAAAAGATTAATAAAAGTGCTCGTGTTTAACTCTCGGACATTAGCAAGTAGCATGCTAACGACATTGCGAACACGCTAATTAGGCAAAGAACGTGAAAGATCGGGTGGTTAATATTGGTTAAATAGGGCTTGGGGAAGAATATATGAGTATAAAAGGGGAGGCGGAGGAGGGCGGCTGAGTCGAGCTATGAGTAAAACGCAGATGATTCACATTCCCTATCTCCCTGCATGTGTGAGATTGCAGCACGAGATTTTAAAACAATTCCCCTACCAAAGTGCCAATGATGGATCAAAGTCTGGGCTCTTGGACCCATTATTTTAAATTACTTCTCCTAACTAGGATTTAAGTATCTGAGTGTTGAGAATTAAATTCCTTCTGACTGACCCTGTGATCTCCCTTGAACTCACATTGGTGAAGAGGATGGCTCTTCCGGAACAGGAACTGGTGGTGAAGTAGGAGTCGGTGGAATTGATGGAGTGAACAAGTGGGAGAATCCTCGAATCCACGGATCCCTTCCGACTCTTGTCATCCGACTCTCCCGTAAGTCCTTGTCTTTCTCGATTACTCTCAAAGTGTTTGTTCACGCCACTCGGGTCCATCTTGTTTGAGGGCGATGAAGAGACTCGACGACTTGTTGGTCCAACAATGCGATGGCGAGAAATGCGGTTCCAGTTACTAAAAACTGCAGCTTCCAGACAATTCCTTTCCACCGCGTTAATCTTTTTAACATTTATATTTTATATTTTTAATTGTAATTAAATAATCAGATAACTGGAGTTCCAAAGTTTAAGCATTTATTAGAAAGACTATAATAAATTTTACATTTCACATGCTAAAAGATTTTATTATGATTAAAATACGCTGAATTGTCATTTAATTTATTGAAGCGACATTGGTGAATAGTAAATTTTGAAATCGTTTTATTGATATGATTTTTAATCGGTTGGTCTAACATTGATTTCCACCAAGTAGCTTTTTGCCTCCGCGCATATTATTTTACTTTTTATTAGATTAGATCAGACACTTTAGTCGATAAAATTCAAATTGTTCATAAAAGACAACAATTTAAAAGTCTAAAATTAGTATTTATGGCGTATGACACATTTCTTTCATGAAGTAGGTTCCTTTATATCGTTTGTCGTAAAAAGAGTCTCTCGTTCCATTTTTACTCAGCTCAGATTTATTTCAAAGAATAGAAGACCCAATTAGGGGTGTTTTTACACTCCTTTTTATTCTCCTCCTCATTCCTTTTGAGATTAACGAGGGAAGGAAGTGGATTAAGTTTATTAACTTGTCAATTAGTTTGACTATTATTATTGGCTCAAAAATAAAGGTGATTTCGCCAAAAATATTTTCCAAATGCCTCTTCCATTCTATCTCAACTAAAGTTGAATAAGTCAGAGCAAGAGGTCTAATGTAGAATAAGATCTCTTTTAAAATACGGCAAAATAGACCCACATTGCATTTTGTTTGGATGAAAATAGCATTTAGGCCTCATCGTCTTCTTTTGAGTTCTTGATAGTGTCTGTTGTGGATCCAGGATCCCTAATCTTAACAATTTAATTATTCACCTCGAAGTGCCTTAAGCAAGGAGGGAGAGGCAAAACCCCTCAACTCTTAACTTCTTCTCCTCTCCACTGACAGTTAGTTGTGAACTTGCTGTGGAGGAGAGTGGAGCCCGAGCTCAATTATAAATTATAGTTCTTAGTTCCCCACTTCGTGTTCTCGGAATACTATTTTCAAACCTTCCATTCCACCTGTTGTTTTAACATGCATTGTAATTACAACCGAGTGGTTCACTGGACTCCTCTCCTCCTATTTACACTTCATGAGTGGTGAGGTGTAAATAATTTATAATATTTTAAATAATTGGAATCGTGAAGTGGCTAAACATGGATGGGGGAATTTAATCCATAGTGCTAGTGCGGTTCGTTTAGAATGAAGAATCTCATTGTAAGTACTGAAACAAGAACAATATAAGGCTTTATTTTTCACCAATTCATGAATTTATGAATGTAAATATTGGGACAGAATAAGCCAGTTGAATTTATACATACATGTGAGTAAATATGGCATTTGATGATTTTTAATTAATAAAAGTTCGAGTTGATTTTGAATCCTATCTCGAATAAATGAACAATGAGAGGTTAAATTTTATCAGTTTTGGAGTAAACTTGTGTTTATCAGCCAATGTTAAAATTCATAAATTCCTGAAGGTCCGAGAGAATTTTCCTTCAAACTTTGAGCGTTTATTTTAATTCTAATTGTTGGAACGAACTGGGTATTGCATGGGTATGAGTGTTTAAATGCAATTAAAGATGTGACATTGTTGCGTACAAGCTTCGTTTCTTTTGGTGAATGTATGGGCTTCTTGGATGTTAATTTTGGGAAAGGCTAAGCACGTAAATTTGCCTAATAGTTTCCGCTTACGACCTTGAAATCCTGAAATGAAGCTTAGCATAGATAAATTGTAATAAATTATTGTTGTAATAACAATAAACGCACCGGTGGCCGTCCCACCTCGCATATTACACCATTATGCCTATCTCTCCCTCCATGCCAGCATAATTTTTTGAATGAAAGTATAGGTGTCTCCAATTAAGCAATTAGCTCCAGATATACTTAGAGACTCACTTTGCGCCTCAGAGTCTGATCCACGCATAAGGTAATTGGAAAGGACAGGTATGTATTTATTTGCCGTCTGGGCTGGTGTTGGCCAAATGAGTTTGGAGGTTAGGGGAGTTGAATAAACGAGTGTTGTGAGTGTGTGTTTGTTTGTTTGGTTGCAAAAAGCAGAAATTTGAGTTGTCTTGTTCTTCTTGTCACACGAGTAATTTGCTTTGGCTTGATTTTCCTCGGAATGGCCCACTTTTCCCTTCAACTCCCAACGTGATCTCAACTAGGACTCTTTGGAGTGCAAGCTGAGTTGAGGATAAAAGTAAAATAATAAGTCGCGTCGGTGGAGGAGACTCAATATCAATTTTCTCATTCTTGAGAGAAATTGATGTTGTTGGTATTGGGTGGAATTACTCATTCCTTTAGCCATGCTATTTCCCTACGCGTATTTGTTCCATTGATGAGATTTAGGTTTCCCCACAGCCGCGTCTAACTAACCTTAAGCACATTCACATTTTTTGCTCCTGAGCTGATTGTAGTTAAAATAATGAGTTTAATATTGGCATTTAGCGTATTAGAAAACTAGGAATTAAATCCGCCTTTTCCCTTAGAGCCTCCTTCACCAAACATACTCGTTTTCGTCGGTGAGTGTGTGTTGTTGAATCTATGTGCGCTATTTGTTTAGAAAATACAGCCCAGACAGTACAATAGAAGAGCCCTAGTTTTATATAAGTGAATTTTAGTGATTGTTGTTCTACATCGTGTTACTCATATTTGATTTGCGATTTCCTTCCTCTCAGCTGCTTATCGCCTGGTCCGCTTCCTTGTGCCTCATCCTCTTTTTTATGATTCTCCCTATAAATAATATATTCTCTCATTGTCTCTGTACATGTAATATTTATTTTAAATGTGTTATTTTTTTAGCTATAATATGTAGGCAGTAGGCACTCGTGCTCTACTATAAAATACTGTAAATTACATTATGGTTTTATGTGTATTAGACAAGTATGTATATGCAAATAAGCATTATAACGCGAGCATTTTATTAGGTGCATTATATTTCATTGGTTTAATAGTTTAAAAATCTCAATGAGTGTGTTTTGTCGTTTTATTTTTGTTCCTCTTTTCCTCAACGTTCATCCTACTTTCTCGATGTGTTTTCCCAATTTTCTCATTTCTGAAGTTATCTTTGAGAGTAATCGATTCAGCTTTATTTGCTTATTTGCTCAAAGTGGAGGGTTTAAAAATCTTTGTTTAAAGCGAGAGCTTCTGAAGCATTATGAAGTTTTAATGGGTTTTTTTTAGAAGGGAAGAAAGTATTTAAGTTGAGTTTTTGTTTGATGAGTTGAGCTTGAGATGGTTTTCTTGAATTTTGGTTTTTGCAGGTGGGAGACCCGAATGATTCGTGAAGGCCCAGCCGACTGAGGTGGAAATATGGGGGACGAAATTCCCCGCCACATCGTCCGAGTTTATGTGGGGAGTCTGTCTCAGGAGTATGAGGCCTTGTCGGTGGAGGCGAGCAAGCACACGACGGCGGACGAAATCGTGTCCTGCATCGTGGCCAAATTGGGGTTCAAGAGCTCCGGAGAGTACGAGCTGGCTGAGGTGATTGGGAACTCGGTGGGGCAGGAGTGCAAGGAACGGAGGATTGGCTCCCTCGAGTCTCCCGTCGCACTCAAGCTCCTCTGGCCCAAAGCCTCAGAAGCCGCAGACTCGATTCTTTTCCCTCCGCCCTTGACGTCGTCGTCGTCGACCAATTTGAATTCCGCAAATCCGTCCAATTTTAATAATGGCCCGGATCAGTACCGGTTCTGTCTGAGAGAGAAGCTGACGACCGACGCGCTCTGGACCCAGGGCTTCCTCATGGACCCCCAAATCATTCGAGACTACTTCTACAGGTTCTTGTACCAGCCCAAGGACAAGGAGTACCCCGACCTGTGTCAACTCCCTGATCTCAACGAACAAACGCTTCTTGAGAACCTAAGGTCTCGGTTCGTGGCTGGCCATATCTACACCTATGTTGGCTCCATCCTCATCGCCGTCAATCCCTTCAAGTTCCACCCAATCTACAATCCCAAATACGTCAAGTTGTACCAGAACCGACGGCGGGAAGAACTCCCGCCGCACATCTTCGCCATTGCTGACTCCGCTTACCATACGATGCTCAAGGAACGGAAGAACCAGTGCATTGTCATCAGCGGAGAGTCCGGGAGTGGGAAGACGGAGAGCACGAACTTCCTCCTCCACCACCTAACTGCCCTCTCGCAAAAGGGAACTCATGGGAGCGGAGTGGAACAGACCATCCTCAGCGCTGGACCTGTCTTAGAGGTCATTTTCCTTAATATTTTCTTATTCTCGCTCTATTCACTTAGTATATAAGTACATAGTTTCCTATAACATTTTTACGACCCTTTAGGCACGCAGTTCATCCAAATCCACAGTCATTCCAACTCATTTTCCATTGTTCATTCACAATGACAGGAATCAGGAGTCCATAACCTTCGTTCTCATCACTTATATCATTTTTAATAAGGCAGGGACAAACCGCGAATCCAAAATGAAAATTCGCGGAAGCACTTACATTCGCGTGTTGGGGAATGAAAGGGAATTTGAATTTTTGGTCCAATATTGTGTAAGGAGCATTTAAGTTGGAGTGCCGCGAGTGTCGCGAAGATGAGAGGGAATTCCCATCAACAACTTTCGTAGCTCCACAATACAAGGAGTTCCCCGTTGGAAAAACTTGTACTTTTAGTCATTTCATTACAAACTTGACTTTTCTTATTAATACGCATTAAGGCAAAGTAGGTGAGGAAAGGAAGTTTTTCCATACTTTTTCCTCGGCTATTTCAAAAATGTATGGAGGAGCTGTTGGGGAGTCGCTTTGTTGGGAATTGCGAAGCGAAAAGGGTTGGCGAATTTGGGTAAAAGGTTTTCTGGAGCGTGCTCGCATCTTGAGATCTCATATCAATAAGCGAGTCTGTTGCTCATGATCCTCATGGAGTCATGAGGGATGGAGGAAGAAGAGGAAGAAGGAGTGGAGGAGCCTTTCCTGTCTCTCGTTATCAAAATCATAATAGTCTTATTTATTCTCCCATCCTTCATCCTCTCTCAAGAAGGAGATTCGATTTTAGACCTTGAAGACTCTCAGACACTCGCAGGGTTAGGGCTACAAGGAGGTGGAATATCAATTTGTTCGCATATTCTTTTATCTATTTAACTCTCTTCACTTTCTGCGTTGTTGTTATTATCAAACAACTAATATTTATATACATGATACATAAGAGGATCCATCTCATTCTCTTTTTTTTGCTTTTTGAGACTTACCCAATCTCCATCATGAATGACTAAATACCAAAAGAAGGTTTCTTTTGCCAACTTGGTGGATCCTATCCTTCTTGTGTTATTATCCTTTAAGAATTGAGAACTAATGTTGTGTTTATGAGGTTAAAGGCACACGTACATGATTTACATGATGGTGACGATGGTGGAGTGTTGATGGCAAATGCATGCATGGAGAAATTACTTGGTCGCCAAATACAAGACTTGGGTTACAAGACGATTGAAATGTTTACTAATGGGAAAATGTAGCAGACGATCTTATTACTTTTACAGAGTCTTCATGTTGGTTCATTATGTTGGTTCTTTTTAAGCCTATTGGTTTTCTCTTGATACTTGTGTGTATGTAAAAGTTATATTATGAATGCGTTCTTTGTGTTACGAACATGTAAAATGCTATTTGAAATTTTAGATTTGATAAACTTCGTCTTCTATGTATATAAACCTGCGATTAAGCTGAGGAGCTGAGGAAGTATAAGAGGATCTCACGAATTGTTTATCGAATCCTTCTGCCAAACTGTCAATACCAAAAATGCTTCAACTTTCCGACGAGGAGCGAAATAGTGTTTAAATATGAGAACTCGCTTTTCACATCCACTCACAACTCTTGTCAGTGGGATGAATCTCTGCGATTCTGAGTATTCTAAAAGAGATTCTCTTTAAAGAATGAATGGAAAAGGATGCGGAGAGTGAGAGCGATTGGTTTTTTAGACAATAAATGCTAAGGGAAGGTGAAGGTGAGGCTCGGCTTGGTGTGAATATTAATGAGGGAGGATAAATGGAGGTAAAATGGAATGTTGTACAAGTTTGCCAAAAAAGTATGATTTGTAATTGTGAGATATACAAGGAAGATGATGTGCGAATAGTTGCTCTTAAATGTTAAGTAAACGCTAATGAAGAGAGAAGATGTTTGGGAGCCTGTGAGATTATCTATAAATGATCCAATTCCATCTTTTTCTTGTAGTCTTTGCTTGATGATGAGTTTGAGATGAATTGATGGGAAAAACATGGTGAATTCTTTGATTTGCATTCAGATCCACCGACTTTAACTAAATATTTTTCGTTATTAATAGAAAGGACTTTATTTGTTGGAGGAGAAAAGTAAAAGTTAAAGTGTCATGTCTTTTGTAATGTGGACTCTTTGGCATATACCGTTCCATGTGCCTCGGGTCGGAATTTCTCTTTATTTATATATAGTAAGTAGGGTATACGAAGGTTAAATGCGGAGCGACTTCTTTGGATAGGTCTATACAACTTACAGGTTAATTGATAAATAGAAGGAAATATCAATATTGTAATTATTATAAATACCTAGTTATTTACTTGTCCAAGTAAAGTAAAAATTGTGTGAAAATTATTAATAGGGATATTAAAAATTTAGATGCTTATTTAAATAATATTTTTTTAAAAGTAATTTTGTCTTCAATTCATTTCATCTTCATATTGTTTTTCCATTTTTGTTAATTATAATTCTATCTTGTATGAGTCTATATATTCTCTTAAGGGTAGACGAAAACATTAATCTAAAGTTATAAATGATATTTTCAATTATAACTTTTTAATTAAATTCTTCATTCGGATTGAATTGTTTAAATTTAATATATCTCATCTTGTCGATAAATTTATGCTAAAGTTTACTCGGATAAAATTTATTACGTGTATTAAAAGTAGTAGAAGTAGTGAGAGGGTTTGAGAAATTCATCAAGTTTTATTTTGTTCTCTCGACTTGTAACGTAAGTTTAAATCTGGATCAATTTTGTCATGAATTTCCCTCGGCTCCTTTGTGTTCTCTGGAGGTGGAAAAAGTTGTGGAACCCCCCATAGTTGATCGTTTCCTCGCAAATAAGTTAAATGGAAAAAGAAGGTGGCAAATTTTCCTCCTGAATGAAAATAAGGTTTAGTCGACGAGGAAGATAAAAAGAATAAAAAGGGAAGTATCAGAGGAGGAAATTTGAAATAAAAAATAATATGAAGTACATAAAAAGGTCGTCGCGTATGTCGGGCTTCTCCTCACGGCCCTTTATATTATTACGTCTCAAATATATTGTTTTTACTTCCTTGCATGTTCGCCCGAGATCTCCTTTCCATCTCTTTCATGTGGAAAAGTTTGAGCTTGGGAAAATGGGGAAATCAAAAGGGCTTTTAGCATTAGGAGGTTCTTCAACGGCGTTCCATTCCATTTCAAGGATTTGTCACCATGCTAAACTTGTATGAAACTAAGATTTGTTCTCTCCCAACATTCAAAGACTAGGGAAATCAGAATAGATCAAAAGAGTTTAATTATGTGTCACAGACACGAATGGCTCGGAGATTTAAAGACTAAATAGAGAGAATTGAGTTTTATTTTAACTCTCCTTTGACTCGCGCGTTTACCGGGGAGCCTTTCGGAATTATTCGGAATTTTGCCCGGGCGAGATTGAATTGGAAATTTAATGGGAACCTTTTGAAGAACGAATATAGACGTATGAGATACGTGTATAAATCGGAAATATAAATGGGAAATGTAAGCTACAAGTTTGCGGATTGACATTATAGTGTCGCGAGAGATTTTAATATCTTGATAATCAGTGAGAGAAGAAAGGCCATTTTCATTGATTGTTTCGAGTGTACCACTTTCCCATACTTGCACGTACTTTAAGTTCAAGAATTATCAGAGATGTCATACTTGAATGGGACAATGCATAATAATATGAAATGCATGTTCAGTGATCAGTATCAGCAGAATAGAGCTTTTTAATGGCACAATTATTTAGATATGCATATATCAAAATAATTGTTCATAAATAAATATGCTTATAAGTATAGTGTCGATAAGGGTCTGCTTATTGGGATTCATGAAGGAATTGATATGAAAATACTGTTGAATTGATATGAAAATACTGTTGAATTAATATGAAAATATACAAGATGTATGGTAGATGTTTTCTACATTAAGTAGACGGGTTGAATTGAAATGAGATTGGCGAGGTTTTGGAAAGTTCTGAGGCTTCGCTCGCTCACGGTTCGCTCAACTTGTAAGGTGCGACTTTGACGACGATAAATTTCATGGAACGTTGATGAAATTAAGCTGTGGAGTGTTTTTAATCAAACTTCCATTTATTCCGTGACCCGAGTCTGTGAGTGAGAGAGGAGCTGGGATGGTTGGATGAGGACGTTACACATTTCACACCTCTCCTGGTGTCTTTTCTCTCGCGAACCGGATTCAAATTGCGGGAGATCCTCCAAGGAGCAAATTGAATTGAATGAAGTCACAAATTATAAGTTCGCTCCTCACCTCACATCAGCTTCACATTGTATTAGACATTGAAAAGGTCCGTGTGGGTCTTGGCATTTCTCATCGCTCCTCAGCTCCCTGTCATTAGATCATGAGAGGGTTAAAGGGAGATTCCAGTAGCTCTGGTTCTCCTTTTTTATTTCAAGATCATTTATTATTCTCAATCTCTTGGTCATAAAAATGAATACTGATTCTTAATTCTTCCATTCTCTCAACTCTTCCCAGAGCCCACCTAGGTAGAGTATGACGGAATAGTAAACTAAGTTATTCACCAACTCGAGCACATCCCATTTGAATATGAATTTATATCCTTTTCACTTCACGTCTCCTTCATGTATTTCAAATGTATTCTATAAAATATTATATACCGCCCATATGCTTCCATATTAATACTTCTGCTTTTGAGAATCTCTGTGTATCAGGAGGTGTAATTTAGTATAGAGAATGAGAATGTGAGGTTTAAGAAGTCTTGTCTTATGAAGGAGGTGTAGCAGCGGAGGAGCTCTTGAAATGCACAATATGTTACAGAGTGGAAGAGTCATTACCAATCTTGGCTCCCATCAAACATTTTCTTCACTCGTATGACCTTCCACTTTAAATATGCTGTTAGGCCCCCTTCTTTTTCCAATTCAATTCAATATAGGGGAGTAATAAAAGAAACCGATTATTGAAAATTGCACTCTGCAGCGTGAAACATGAAACTAATACTTATGGCTGATCAAAGAGCCAACCTTCCTCTTCTCAAACAGGATAAGACGTTGTTAGTTATATAAGTCTTTGAAAGGTCAAAGAAGATTCCATTTTAAGATTTCGATTATGTATCAGGTATGCCTCGACTCTAACTAGGAAAACTATATGGAGTGGATTAAACTTTGTGTTTTCCTTTATTAATTTCCTAATCATTCAAGGATCTTGAATGGTTTAGGCTTTTCATTAAACCAGGATAATCAATTTCTATCTGCATATTTCAAGTTCTTGGACCAACTCATTCCTAGCAAAATTCAATGGATCTTGCTCAAAACTAGAATTTCTCATTAAAGGTGTTTAAATAGACTAGAGCTATTAAATTGTAATTAAATCCTTTTATTTTCCTTATTTTCTTGGCTTTGCGCTTTAGTTTAAAGAATTTGGTTGGTTTTTTGTCATGAGGGAATGATTATGACAATTAGCTTGAGATTTTTGACGTTTAGAGAAGATGTTTAGAATTTGAAAAGTGGTAATTCAAGTAGGTAATAATATGGAGGAAAAAGGTTGAATGAGGGATTTAGAGAGTCATAAAAATCCGTTTTAATTATCTCTGCCACGCTTTTAATTAATTGAAATTACCGTGTGTTTCTTCTTTTCTTTTCATTCTGCGGTTGAAGAATATGGAGAAGGTGCATAGGAGTCGCTCATTGAATCACCGGTTGCACTACTCCTGGCTTATCCCTTTCCAAGATCAAGGCTGTGATCATTCAAAAAATTGGAGCGGAGAAATTTCCCATCCTTGCTCCTTCTTCTCCTTACATTCATCCGCATGCGATTTTTCTTGTAATAAGATGAAGAAGTTAAACCCCGCCGCACATACTTTATACCTCTTTGGCCGTACACATTTTGTGATCCATGGATTGTTTTAATGAAATACGAGGGAAGAGTCGAGAGAATTGAGTTGGAATGGCCCTTATCGCTCCTGAGCGTATAACTGCAAATGTGTAATAATGATCTTTTCTAACACACAATTTAGGGTAACTATCATAATTTAGAGGTTTATTTACTTAATTAAATGGCTAAAACATTTTCCAAGATTGCACTCTTCTGACTTTTGGAGGAATATAATAAATTTGGAGTTTAGTCGAGATATTATTAAAGAGAGCGCATTATTAACACATTTATTAAAGGCAGATAATGAGTTCGTAGTAAAATGCATTTCTCATACTTTTAGTCTTAATGCTATTAAATAAAGTGATTTCTCTTGTTAAATCCAATGATTTGTCTTAAAATTATAAAAAAATGAACTATTTGATCATGAATTAATTTTTGTGTTTTCAGGCTTTTGGGAATGCCAAAACGGCCCATAATAACAATTCAAGCCGCTTTGGGAAATTTATTCAAGTCAGTTACAGAGAAAATGGGATGGTCCACGGGTAAGTTCAGTTTTTTTTTTACTTTTATGACCATTTAGCGTTTATTTGGCTCGTCTTGACTCATTTGAGTCGAGATCCTTATTAACAGGTTTATTTTTGCTTTATCAAGCCGAGTGAAGTTCGCTAATGCTTCATTTGCGTCTTTTCAAATAGCCAATATTCGCGAAAGGAAAGTGAAATAGCAAGAGTGAAATGACTCAAATATGTGACTTTGTAGGGCAATCGTCCAGAAGTACCTGCTAGAAAAATCACGTATTTGCTGCCAAGCAAAAAACGAGCGGAATTACCATGTATTCTATTATTTGCTGGCTGGTGCTACTGACACGGAGAAAGAAGCACTGTGTTTGCTTCCGCCGAAGAATTACCATTACCTCAATCAGGTCAGTGTCCGATGCTCTTGTCGGTCATTTCGTATATCTAGGTGTTCACCCAAATGCATAGTAGTTCACTGTTTCATTATTTCATACAGGTATAAGTGATATACTCATCAATTCCTCTCCTAATAATCTGGTTGATTCTCACCAAAGCAGAATATTGGCGTTTTGGTTCCCTCCCTGTTGAATGGTTCATTGTTTATTCAATTCCTCTCGCGCCCAGTGAGAGTTCAAACTCACAATTATCATTGTTCCTTCCTTTTGTTCTCCAAATGAGATATCGGTCAACTTCGGAGGAGCTTTTAATGAGAAATGTTATTTACTACCTACGAGAGATCAGTTCTCCCCTCCCACAAGACCCACGACATTCCAATTATGACTCGAATTTGTAAACTCATCTCCCGCCACTCCCAATATTTCCCCTTTTAAAATGCGCTCTGAGGGAGGATGATATCTCCATTATTTCCCCCTTTTAAAAACGAATTTCACAGTAAATTTGAATGTTTGTTTGGATATGCAAATGAAAGGGATTCATTGCACTATTAGGATATATTATTGCACTGAGGATTCTTTCTTTTTCAAAGTGCATTTGGGTATTTTTTGTAGTTGTTTCTTAATTCATTTTGGATTCGTGCTTTTCACATTGTCATAAATATTTAAGGGGAATTAAATCATGAATGAGCTTTGGAAAAAATTGACACAAGTAAGACAATTTCCCAAGAAGAATTCAATTTAAATGAGAGCCATTCGTTTGTCTTATATAGGGCAAAAAGGATTTGAGAATTTTTAGCTGTATAATTTCCTCTAGACACATTTTTCACTAACTATATGAAGCACGAGCAGAACAAGTTGTTATTTTCCTTCATTGTTCTTTTTAATCTTTTCCCTTAAATGGAGGACACTTTTGAGTCTTTTGAATAAATGAGCATTACACCTAGTTTGAGTGGGACCAAATAGCCAAATGGCATTGACATCACTCTGTTTACTCTCTTCTTCATCTCCTTTACACAATTCAACACCAATGTCAAAAGGGCAGTTTGATGTGGATCAATTCTTATATGATGATGATGACCCATTATTGTGGGCTTTTCATGAAAAGATTTACTCCTCAATCCTGTCCACATCCTTCATCATCCTTCACGCTAGCCTTGACAAGTGGAAGTTCAGGAAACTGTACCGTTTGACTTTGCCAGTTCAAAACTCACATCTTCTCCTTCACTTACCTACAGACTCCTTTTTTCCAAATTACTAGCGTTCACCACTACCAAGGAGTCTTAAAGAGTAGGTTTGAGAAACCGCACCATCCTACAAACATCATGTGTGCCAATGTAGCAGACATTCCTCGACTCAGTCAATCTCTCCGCTTGGGATTTGAGCTTTGAGTTTTATTAATCTATCATTATTGTTTGGGCCAATTGCCTTTTCTACTCATTCATAAAATGTATGGAGAGCAAAGAGAGATTTTTTGCTTCTTTTACTACTGTAATATTTTGTATTATTAGTTTAGTATGAAGAGAAATTGCTCAAATCACATTCAATTCTCAAATCACATGTTTAGGTTTAAGAAGCCGTTAAAGAATTGATTTGTAGAATTATCATCAATTTATTTGTAGGGTAAATGAGGCTTATTGGAGGGAAAAAACTAGGGCGATTGATTCGTCTTGTGAAAGGAGTCAAGTAAGTCTTGGGGAGTCTACAAGATTTATTCGACTTGGCAAATATTAAAGATTCAGAGATCTTTTTAAAGGGGAATGTTTAGTCAATTTGGACCAAATACCAAATTGGTTTAAATGGGGAGAGATGGAAGGTGAGGAGACGATATAGGGATATCTCATATAGTGAATAAATAGAGAGGTAGAGAGAAATAAATGAAATTCTTTGGAGGTAAATGGAGTGTAGGTGTTTGAGAGGAAGATACGCATCCATACTTTTCTCGTCCCTTGCATAAGGTATTTCTTAGGTTTTTTGAGTAATTTGTTCTAAATCTCTTCTGGATGGACCTTTGTACTTAATGTGGATGTGCAACATGGGGTGTATTATGAGCTATCCGAGTGAGCCACGTTTATCCGAGCGAGGGTGAAGCTATAATTTAATTTATCGTTCTCCGAGAATATGAAGAAGGAGAGATGAGGAGGATGAAGGAGAGTTGAAGAGAGGTCCATGGGAAGAGAGATGGAGGTTTAATGGGCAGAGGGTGGGCACGCCTGTTCATAATTTGCCCAAGACGTAATATTTTTTGATTAGAAATACAAAGGATGTGTCTGAGAGATCTCTGAACTCGCCCTGTCTTCTCCTTTTGACTTTATTTCTTATGGACAAGCTGAAAGTAAGTAAAGTCTTTGGACGAGGAGAGATTGTGGCAGGCGAGGAATTAAGCCATGGAGGGATGCAGAGGGTTTACGCGTACCCTTGTTGTTCCTCGTTCCTGGTGGAAAAGTGAGGGAAGGAAAGGAATCTATTGAGCTAGGAAGGAATGTCGTGTGAGCCAGGAGAGACTCATCTTCAGTTTCTTATGGTTTCTTATGAAGAGAGTCTTGGTTGTTACGTAGGACCCGTGTTTCTTCATTCGTGTTTTTGAGTCTACATTATAGGAGTTGAGGCGAAGTGCCCGTAGCCCAAATCTCATCTCATTACGCCGTACTCTAAATAGTTACAAGGTGAACGGATATATATTTGGGAGAAATAAAAAGAGGACGGGAAGAATGCATTTTTTCTCCTCATACTCACAATGCAATAAGTCCTTCGAGTCTCCCATGTTGGGTCCTCGTGAGTTTAAAAATGAGGGTGTACACTACGGTACAGGAATACAGGAATGGATAGGGATCCTATACGTTATTTTGAGTATGGCTTGTATTCTGGGCATATGGAGATGTTTAGCAGAGGAAGCTGATGGTGTTGTGGAGGATTCTTCCCGATTTAATGGACCTGTCCTCTTTTATTTATATCTTTAAAGTGTGCTAACTTACTCATCTAAAACAGAAGGCGGAGGAGAAGAAAAGTAAGACAGAGATTCCTCCGATTTTTATCTCTCCCTATGAACTTCCTTAATTCTCTCATCCTGACTCTTCTAAGGTTAGCATATGCTTACTTTAGGTATATAATAGTGTATTTTGGTTGGAGTTACTTAAAGTTGGTTAGTTAGGGCATCACTTCCATGTGAGATCCCACAGAGCGTATAGGCCTATATGAAATAAAAGTGGGTGATATATGGGTTGTTTTATAGACGTAAGTAAATGTATGGTTTAAATATATTTTATGTTTTTCCAACACGGCTCTGTTCCATTAAGAAGGTGTGTTCGGATTAGCTTGTTGGTGTAAAGAACATGGTGAGGAAATCCTCCTTGTAAATATGACATGGAAAAAATGAAGGTATTTATGAAAAAATGTGCTCTTATTCACTTTTCCATTCACCTTCCTCACCTTCGGCTTCCTCACTGTCATCTTTGTATGCATTTTACACCCATTTTCCGCCATGGAAGGGAAAAGGAATCACGCTGATTCGAAGACAAGCTCAAAAGAAACCCCCCACATCCATTGCACAATGTGGCCCACTGATTGATATGCATTGAAATTATAAATGAAATCTCCTGGCTCTCTGGAGCGCTATTTTTTACACTCTCAAATGTTAAATCTCGGTTCCTCATTGTTGTTCTTTTTTTCATTGTGACTGGCGACAACAGAGTGGGTGCTATACTCTTGATGAAGTCGACGAGTGTTACGAGTTCTCCAGGTTAAAGCAATCAATGGAAATGGTCGGATTTGGAGCAGACAAACAACGGAAATTATTCTGCGTCTTGTCAGCTGTGCTTCTTCTTGGTAAGAAAATTACACGCCTTTTGTTGAAAAAAAACTCCCTTATCTTATTACGTGATTGAGGGGATAAAAAGCGTAGTAGAGTAGTTTAATGAATGTGGGCGCTTGTAATAAGCGGAATAAAAAAGGCTTTTTGAAGGTTAGTGTGTGTGTGTGTGTTTTGTTGTGTTCTGTATGGAGTTGTACGAGTGTAAAGTGTAATAAAAGAAGGTTCGCATTGTTTATAGTGTGCAATTTATACTTTTATATTATTATGCGTTTACAATAAGTGTTACACATTTGGACTCCTCTCGCACTGCTGAAAAAAATCCCGACGAGGCGATGAGGAAGAGTAGGAAAAGGGCGGAGTTAAAGGGCGAAAAAGGTATTTACCAGCAGTGGTGTATATTATAGTTTTTGAGTTCCAAGGTGTGGGGATTTGGTTTTGAGTCCGATGCATCGGAGTGGAGAGTTTGAGCTATGTTGAAATCAATGAGACTTGAGTAAGCTTCTCCTGATGACGAATAAATGGTAAGTGACGAGGATTATTTGCTTTGCTCACGAAGAAGGGAATTACATGGGTTGGGTCGGCGCTCCGGTCGACTCGTTACGAGACCTCATGTCCTCTTCTCTTTCTCCATTGTATTTCATTATCAAAGTCTTATTATGTATGTATTATGATCCTCTACATTATTGTAAAATTGTACATGGCGAGTATGAAATCATTTCGTTGGCATTCCTTCCACACACACAATCTTTATTTAGCTACGCGTACTCAATTTTTCACTCTCGTTGTGTGTTGCTGCGTCTTCTGAACATTATTCTTATATCGGATTTCTCATGGTTTGGCGCATCGTCCCATTGTTAAATTCAGATAACTTGGTTGTATTATTAGTGGTGTGTATGGGGGATGTGTGTTTGTGAGCTGTATAGAAAAGTTGGAAAAAGAAAATTGCCTCTTAGCATCTTCGTCTTTTGTTCGCTCCATTCTCATTTGTCTGTTTCTACTTGACATGAGAGGATTTAATGCTTTCAATGCCGTGATGGATTGTGAATTTCACAATAAACGAACATTTTTTAATTACAGGCTCTTACTTGTAATTAATCCTATGGAGGAAGGATAGGGGTATAGGCGAAGTATAATTGGTGAGGATGATTGTTGTAGAATTCGATTATTATATTAGAAGGCCGTTCACTATTCGTCGAGTTGACATAATTTTGTGAACGTGAAGGGGATTTAGAAGATCGTATCAATTCAAATTAATGTAAATGACCAGTTTTATTTACTGTTGAGAAGAACATGATCATTATGTACTTGGCATACGTCGCGTTTTATTTGCGCGTTAATTTTTGAGCTTGTTGATTTTAATTGGTTTGAGGAGATTTAGAATGATCTTGAAGGGAATTGGGTAAGAAATGCCGAAATATTTATGATTGGGCCTTTTCAATGCGAGCATGCGATTGTTTTGTTTTTAATCAAAGGGCAATTTTTTATGGGCTTCATTATTTGTTGTGATCTTGGGTGATCAATGTATGGGAAAACGATGGGGAATCTAATATCTGTAAGGTTGGGATTAATTAAGAGATAAGAATGTGTGCACTAATCCTTTTTTTGATTCGTTCAGGAAACGTGGAGTTTTTGCCAAAAAAATCTTCATATCATCATGATGAGTCTGTGCTGGTCAAAAATCCTGAAGTGGTTCGTCAAATCTCTTCGCTTCTCCGTGTAACGGAAGAAACCCTTATGGCAGCGTTGACATCCAAGAGGGCACGTGTCTCCGGAGAAATGCTAGTCATTCATTACCGCATGCCTGAGGTGAGCTGATTTATATTCTTCTGACTCATCCTTCCATTATCGACACTTCCTTTCAATCATTCTCCTCTCTTGGATCCATTAGGAGTGTTGGGGAGTTCTAGAAAGAAAAATGTTACAAGTGGTTAATCTTATGAATTCGAAATAAGCCTATATGAAAAGGGATAAGGAGGAGTAGAGGAAATAATAATAGCTATTGGACTAACAAGGGTTGAAATTCTTCGTGGATTATTACCTTAAAAGATTCCCTGAAATGAACTAATTGTAATGAACCATTTGCTATAATATATACTTGGGTAGATGGATATGGAGATCATTGATGCGAAGGCTCTAATGTATAGGATATTTTCATTTTCAGATTAAGTCTGTATATATTTAGATATTACTTTTGTGTGTGTGTGCATTTAAATCGTTTAATCTCAGTCTAATGATTTAAACAAGGTGAATTACGTTATATTTTGAGATAAAAATAATGATCTTTTAATGAGTTTTGAGAGAAAAACTCGTTTTTCCGTCATCAATTGGAACATTGGAAGAAGGTGGAAATGATGGAGAGGAATAAGGAGGCCTTTCCTCTCTCATAAGGAGGCGAAGAGGAGATTCTGAGGAGATGGATGCTCTTGAAAAAACGATGCCAAAGTTAGGAAGAGTTGAGGTAAGAAAACAGAAAGGAAAATAGGCAATTATCCCGAACAAGCCCCGCGCATAAGTTGGGAGGATCAGATCTGTTCTATTTCCTCAAGCATTTAACGTTACTTTGCACAATTCGAGAGCTCCAAACATTAAATATCAATTTAAACGGAAATGTTTCTCTTCTAAGACGAGGAGTAGACGAAGAAGAAATGAGGATTTACAACCTACGTCCATTCTACTTCTTTTGGGGATCTTTTAAAAGATTTATTCCCCTTCGTTTTAATGCCTTTTTTTACCTTCCTCATCTCGCATGGATGTCTATGGCAGACGTCTTGGGATTGACGGTGAGGGAATATTAAATGGATTGAAACATTGCTCGTCTCGTCAACACGGATGTATTGCCCTATACATTAATCATTATCTATACTGCAAAACGGGGCGTTTGGGTGTCGAGTTTGGTTGGATTGCCCTTTTTGCAGTCCTAAGTTCATTATTTCATTATTTATATTTTAGCGAGAATTGTTTCTTCAACTTCCTTTTTTATTCCTTATAATTATTGACGAGTTCACATTATTCTTAATGGCACATAGCTAAAATGCATTAAATGATATATGGAATTTCTCGTAAATTGAGGCTATTTCAGCATTTACTGATAAATAATGAACTATAAAGTAGGATAAAATAAAATTTTAAATTTTAATGAGTATTTATTGTTGAAAGTGTTAAATTACATTTTAATGAACCAACTTTGTAAATATCTCATGAATATTCGAATAAGTTAGAAGGAAAAAATTGATAGTTAAATATTTGTAGTTGTTGCACGGAAAAAGATTCTTATTTCAATTTGAGCTTTTAACAGACTAGAAAACTATGCAGAATTATAATATACATGCTAAAATACTGACAGACAGCGAGACACGTTCATGTGGGTTTTTTATGGTTTATTATTCAGGGTATTCATATGCAAATGATGGGTAATGTAATGAGGTGGGCCGAAATGGAAAGGAATCAATTCAAATTAGTGATTATTATAATTATTGGATAATCGAGTTCCTACCCACAACAATTTAATTAGTTGGAAGTGTGCAGCCAGAATATTAATTGCGAAGTGACAACCCTTGCTCGATGATTTAAATTTATAAGGATCCTTGATCAATTCTGGAATGAGGGTTGCTCTTTATTTCCTTCATTCTTTTGGTAGCAATGGGCAACTCCTGATTAATTTATAGTTTCATTGATGCAAGAATTCTCAATCTCAACAGCCTTCCTCAAGTTGAAGCGTAGGAGCTCGGCTTCTACTTTTACTCTTTCGCTTTTTCTTATTAATTTCCCAAAATTGCAATATCTCCCTTTGTATCTTAAAAACATGTTATGTTTATGAACTCAATATGATTCTTGATTCTACTTTCATAAATAACTATTTTATAGTTAGGTACTCTGATTCCTTGTTAAATACAGGTACAATGTAATACAATGCATGGCATTTAGTGTTTTGTATGGAATTTATATTAGTAGGTAATATTATTTAGTATTAGAGCCGAGAATAATAAAAACAAGAAAATATTTATTTGTCTCGGCAAGTAGGGACATGGAGAGTCTCATTAAGTTTTGAAAAATGATTTGCAAGATTTTTATGTCTCTTTATGCATTAAATTTCCTCCTTCATGAGTTCTTTCATAAAGATGGATTGGAATAAATGGAATTATAAACTTGAGCGATTCGATGTGAAAGTGTGTAATTTAGCAAAATAGGCTCGCCGTCTCTCCTCATTTTCCTCTGATGTTGGGTGAGCTCGTTTTAATGTATTATCATCATAATGAAGTGCGAAGAGTGGCGCAGTTAATATTATAACCATTTATTCCCTTGTCTCTGTTCATTGCTCCTTTCTTCGCTTGTGAGCTGAGTGAGTTGGGCAAGGGATGAAGCTCCGACGGAGATTTTTAGCTCGAGGACTCGGGTTTTTGGTGGGCCGCATAGAGGGACGAGATGATTGCTTTCATTACTTCTTTCCTTCAAAATGGCTTGGATGTGGGAGAGACGTTGGTCGTGTGAGCGGGAAGGTGGGAGTCGTACGGAATAAACTTATGATGATTATTCCTTATATACACCTCTTCTCTGGATTACCTTTGCCATGCTTCAATGGAGGATTTGAATCAAAGGAAATAATGACATTGACTTTAAGCCTCGGGTTCATTTCACAACTGTTGTCGGAAGATGATGAACTGCTTGACAACCACCGGACCATTAGCTTATAGGCTAATACCCAAGTTCTTATCACAGTATTATATTCTGTATGATTATGAAGTGCAGTGTAATATTAAAAAGGTATGCAATGTTATGAACTTATTGGATAGTGACTAAGGAATGAAAATCATATGGCGAGGCTCATTGACTCTTGCATTCAAATGGAGTTATTCGATGCCTTATAAAGTGAACGAGTCAATTGCAATTCCTCGGAGCCATTTGTCTCCTCTCCAATTCCCATCCACATTATTGTGTTTACAGTCCTTGTGAGTATTTACAATTCAAATTTTATCGCGATCTTCATCTATTTCCCCCGTTGGTGATTCGCCCTATGAATATTTACACGATTTGAGTGATTTGAGCTCTCGAATCATCTCTGGTTGGATAATGAATGAATGGCTCTACTCTGATTAAAAATGAGCTTCCTAGAGGTTCAACACAACCAAAACACACAGACGTATTAAACGAGGCTCAATGGCAAAGAGGTTTCTTAAGGAGGCGCAAAGGGAGCTTAGGAGGTGAACCTTTAAATTATGCATTAAGTGATGATTGATTATGAGTATGACTTTGAGCTGCATCATGATCCCGTATACATTCTTGTATGTTATAGAGAGTTTTGATTTGAGCAGATTGGGTTTTTTTGTTATGTAAGAATACAGCTGGTATTATGAACATGTAATCCACATGTAATTATGCGTGAGTGCTCATATGTGATTTTGTTTACAGGCAATTGCTGCTCGAAATGCCATGGCCAAATGTCTTTATGGTGCCCTGTTTGATTGGATTGTTCTTCAAGTGAATCATGCCCTTTTGAGCAAGAAGGACCCTGGCGGTTCTGAGTCCCTTGGAAAATCAATTGGCGTGTTGGATATCTTTGGATTTGAAAATAAAGATTCCCAAAATAGTCTTGTGCCAAGGTAAGTCATCTTCTTGGGCTCTATGCTTATGTAGAAGCTCCTGTGTTTTTATCATTATCGACCTTGTCCTTTGGAAGCCTCGAGATAACTCTGTTTAATTCCAAACTCTTTTATGGCTCCTTTTGTGACTCTCGTGTGTGTTTATGTTGTGTAGTTTCGAGCAATTTTGCATCAACTATGCGAACGAGCATCTTCAACACTACTTCAACCAGCATGTTTTCAAGTATGAGCAAGAGGAATATAAGAAGGAAGAGATCCGTTGGACCAACATCGGCTTCATGGACAACACCCCTTGTTTGAGTCTGATCGAGGCGAAGCCAAATGGTCTCATTTGCATTTTGGATGATCAGTGCAAGTGAGTGAATAACTTTCCCCATTAAGAATTCATTTCACATTTGACTAATGATAATGAAAGTGGAGGAGCTGAGAGGGGATGAGGCGAGGATGAGTTTGATGAGAGATGAGCTACAGATTTCGAGGGATCTGCGAGCCGAAAAGGAGGAGTTGAGAGAAAAATGACGTCTGTTGGGAGAATATTATGAATTGAGGATTTAAGAGGAGGAAGGGAGTTCTGGGCAATTGTAGTCATATGAAAGGCTTATTTTCTATCTAAGGTTTCGAGGGAAGAAAGAGCTTAAAAATATTCTTTTAGTTGAAATGGAAGATTATTGGGGAGGAAATATTTTGTGAAAGACGAATTCAACGCAGAAGGAGCTGAAGAAGAATTATTTTTTTCAATTATTTAGCCAATATGGGAGGGTTTTTATTTAACATTAGTATATAATATACATAGTTAAATATATTAATGATTTTTGAATATGGAATTCTCAATTCTTGCTTATTGTAGCTGAAGACATAAATATGGTTGAATTAATATTTGAAAATTGTAGATAATGAATAACTTGTCTATATGATTAGGAGTGAGCTGTGTAATAAATACGTACATAAAAATCGTTAACTTGATTTTCTCTAAAGAGGCCAAATAGGGCAAATAATGGCTAAACAATATTGGAATATTTCTCTGGCTAATAGTTTCTCTCTTAACAGAAGAAGTATAAAAAGAAAATGAATTGAAATGGGGATGAAAAGAGTTTGAGCTTATTGATTTTTGATATGACATTCGTGCTTTTGATGTGAATCACAGTTTTCCTGGAGCCACGAGTGAGACTCTGCTTCAAAAGTTTAATTCAGTACACAAAGAACACGAGTTCTATGAAGTCCCGCAGAAGAGAGAAGCGGCTTTCATCATTCGCCATTATGCTGGCAAAGTTAAATACCAAGTAAGTTCGCGAACCCCAATGATAAATATATTGTACGTATCATGAGTTCTCCGACGACTCTTCTCAATTGCGCAACTTGATTAATTTTAGCTCAATTTAATGAGAGATTCTCATTTCCCTTTTCATCCTCCTCTTAGGGTTTAATTTGGATGTCTACTATGTATGTTTGGATGAATGGATTAAGAGGAATGGACTGGGAAAAATTAATCAATGGGGATATTATGGACACAGCCCAAGTGTGGGAAGATGAGTATATATTCAATTAGCTATCATATAATATGTATAATATTCACCTGTACTGGCGACTACTGATGGAGAGGCAAACAATATTTTGAATGTATTGTTAGGGTCTCTGCTTGTTGGCTCAACTTTCACAAGATCAGTTATCTTGGAAAGGCTTTTTGTGATGGAGGAAATATCCTCTCTACCATTTTCATAACGTTATGTCAATATTACGCTCATCCTCATTTCGTTTTCCTAATCATGCATTCGGAGGTATTATTGGCATACGCTGATGCATGGGAGGAAAATGAAGAGGATTAGTCACCAGAGATTAATTTCCATTAAAATAAATTGAAAATGTTGATATTTTCATTAGTCATTTTTAATTGATAAAAAATACTGTTTTGATAAAAATATTGTTAGTGTTTTGTCTTGGAGGATTTTTCTATTAGGGTTTTGAGTCTTGGGTTAAACAAAAAGGGTCTTTTAAAATTATAGTGTAAAATTTTAATCCTTTTTTTAATCCTTCAATCAGCTTTTTATGAGTCACGAAAATCAATTGTTTTGAAAAGAAGTATTTTCCTTTGGCTTTGGACTCTTGTTTGGTTAAAGGGGGGTTCTGGTAGCAATGTAATGAGAAAAGCAGATGAGGGCCCTTATAAATACGAGCCGAAGGTTTGGAATAATGAGCGGCTTATAATGTAATCCATGCCGTAATTCCCTCCTCATGGTATTGTGATTGTGCAGGTAATGGAATTCCGGGAGAAGAATATGGACCTCATGCGTCACGACATCGTTAGTGTGATAAAAAATAGCTCCCTTGCTTTTGTCCGAGAGCTTGTGGGAATTGACCCGGTTGCCGTGTTTCGGTGGGCCATTCTTCGTGCGTTCTTCCGTGCCTATTTTGCCTTTGCCGAGGCCGGGCGAAGACATCGGGCCCTCAAAGGTAAAAAGAATTTTTATTTGGGTGAATTGGCGAGGTCCTAATCTTTTCTTTCATTTCCACAGCCAAGAGCGCATTCAACAGGGCATTTTCCACGCCGGGCCGTCGGCGGTCTTCCGGAAATGATCATTTAGTCAAGTAAGCGCCACTTTCCATTATCGATCCTCTCTTATTATCACTTCTTGTACATTTGGAATGTATACTGGATGCAAATCTCTGGTGGACTTTCACATTTATGGGCTCTTGAATAACTAATAATGTAAATATACAATTTTGACAAACAATAAGCAAGGTGTGGGGGCTGTATCATTCTTAAGAGATTTTGACCACTCAGAAATTGCAAACTTTTAATTGTCTTCTCTTCACAACTCCGTTGCTCAATAATTAATACCATTAAGAATGTATATATACACTTATTGTATGTAAAGTAATAATATACACAGAGAACACAAACACATAATGTGATTATGACTCTGTATATAATTTCCTACTTATATTTACATTTCGTTGGTTCGTTAAGGGTGTATGATCACTAGTTTGGTAGTTTCACTTTTCACTCAATCGGGTTTCACCATTATCCTTAACGAGACTTTACCTTTGAGTGGAATTTTAACCAAAAAATCTTTCATAACACAATACTCACTATTAACATTAGCGAGAACATGGTTAGACTGGGCGTGAACATTAGAAAAGTAATAATTAGTGCTTATCACATATAGTCTTACAAAAAGTTAAATACAGAATAATATACTGTAATATATTATATTAATTTTAGCATAAATCACTTTAACCCATTCTGAAGGAGTTGTTTAATCTTTTAACATTCGGAATTGTTTTGTTCATTCTCGCGTACAGCCTGCTTGTGACTATCTCTTCAGTCAATTTGCGCATAAATCGGATAGCGTAAGTATTTCTCGCCCTTTTCACTTCCTTTTTCTCTCTTGGTGTTTGACGTTGGTGGTGGCGGTGGTTTGGAGGATCCTTTGACCTGCTTTGACTTGAATTACATAAAAAGATCAAAAAGCCATCCGAATCGGTGTGAGAGGAGCTCGTTGCATGGACATGTTGTTTTCTAATCCTTATAAAACTTTGTCTTTTGTTCAATTAAAAAATGAAGTGATGTTGAGAATTTGGAGCCATCTCACATTCCTCTTTCCCGAACTGACGTCTCCTCGAGTGAGGCGGGGACGAAGCACAAACCGAGTCGGAGGTCTCATCACAGACCGCATTCCAACCACAGTTGCCGTCCTTACCCGAACATGAGCAGTAATAATTGTTCCAAGTTCAACTCGGGGGTCGGGACTCATGAGGACGTCTCTCCAATTGAGAAACTTCCAAACGGCCACACTCCCGGATACCTCGTTCAAGAATTTGCTCAACCTCCGCCTCCAAAATCTCATTTGCCTCTTCATTCTGGCCCTTGTTGCTACCCTGCTTATCATGATTTTGGTCATTTCTCTTACGTGTATGTTTTATCATTTTCTTTTTAACTTTTTTTACACTACGGACTTTATTCAATCTATGAAATAGTCTGTTTGACATTGAATTTAGGAGAGAAAGCTTTTTTATGCTTATATTTTACTGATGAATTTCTATATTCTATTCTCAAATCTCATGTTTATCCTCAAAAATCCAAGTTTGGATGAATTTTGCATTTGTAAAGGAACTTATTTCATTTGATCGTTAGTGCATGACAATTGATAAAGAATCTTAAATTCATATTTTTTTAATTATTAGAAGCTATATTTCATGATAAAAGAATTTCATTTTCCAGATTTTCAACAATTATTTTAGCACAGTTAGAATTAATAATAATGAACTATTTATTATTTTGCGCATTTTTTGTTAGCGTTTAAGACAATTTTGAGCATTTATACTTTGCATGAGTTAAATAATAAGAATTTAAACGAACCTTCCAATTTAGTAATTTAATTTTTTAATTATTTTCTTATAATATAAATTTTTGAACGACCGCTATTATTATTTACTTTTAATATTTTCGTGGTTGATGTTCGTTTGAACGGCTCTCTCATTGTTGGTCCATGTGGCTCACGGAGTCTATCCTTTACTAAATCAGCAGGGTAGAAAAGTTGAGTCGGGCAGCTCAAAGTCTCCTGCCTGTCGTTTTTGTAATTCTTTTCGCGAATGAAATTTCCTGGCATTTTTCATCGTTTTTTATGTGAATGTGAATATAGGAAGAATCGATCATTCCGATCCCATGCCATTGTTTCCCGTGGGATGAAGAATCTTCAAAGTGTGAAGATATTAGCAAGTCAAACGGCGGCAATCGGAGTTTCCAACAAGAGCTACAATCCGAGAAAACAGCCAATTTCGGTCTCTGCCCAATTCCAGCAATCACTTCATTCGCTCATGGTCACGTTGAACCAAGCGAATCCTTTCTTTATTCGCTGTATTAAGTCAAACTCCGACAAGGTACGCACGAACCGATTCATCTTACTCAATATTTCCCCTTTTTTCATCTAATATTTGACTTATTTTTTTATCCTTATATAAAATTATATATATATAATTATTTTATTATTATTATAATTATGTATTTAATAATGATAAAAAATATTTAATTTGTTTATGTTTTTAAATTGTGAATTTAAATTGAAAATTCATATTTTGGTTTTTATGTTTTTTCCAGCTTCCTAATAAATTCGACGATGACATAGTGTTGAGGCAATTGAGGTACACAGGGATGTTGGAAACGGTGCGAATTCGCCAAGCTGGGTACAATGTCCGGCTATCTTTCGAAGAGTTCATTCATATATATCGGATCCTTTTACCACGTGGACTCGAGAGGTTTGTACACTTGTATTCTTACTATCTCATTTTACTATTTAGTAGGTGTTTGTACTAGATTTCATTCTCTCACTGGTGTGGTACGTGTGAATGATGACAGTGGAGGGTTTAAATTGTAAAGTGGTGAGGAAATCATTGTTTGACTTGTATTTTTACTCTCTTTCTAGCACCAAGGAAGATATAGAGGAATTCTTGAATCTGCTGAGTCTCAACCGACTGAACTATCAAATGGGCGAAACCAAAGTTTTCTTACGTGAATCCGAAAAGATCAAGTTGGACTTCTTCCTCCATCAACAAATAATGGCGAGCATCGTGAGGATACAGCGATGGTATAGGACGCTGTTGGAGCGGAGGCATTTCATCCGTGTGCAACATGCCATCATAAGAATCCAAGTAAAATATTTGACTCTCTTTGCACTCTGTTTATCCTGTAATAAAATATTAATGGACTTACTAACTTACTTCAACTACGCTCTCCCTAATAACGAGGTTGACTTTTCGTATATGCCTGGAATATTTGTACCAATACTATCGGAAGCTTTATACTCCAATCATATATCCAATTATATCTGTAGTTGAAATATTTCATATAAAACATTGTGTAATGTTTGTTATTTTGTATGGTTATAGGCATACGTTCGCATGTTCCTGGCACACAAGACAGTAACGAATTTGCGGATGCGAATCCTCGCTGCGACGTACATCCAGAAAGTGTGGAGAGGCTATCGGGTTCGAAGATGGTATCAGAACTTAAGAACGAGCTGCATCCAATTCCAGGCCATGTTCCGGGGGAATTCGGCCAGGCAAAGGTGTACGGCCATGTTTGAGCAACAAAACTCATCAAGACATTCCAATAAACCGAAAGAGGTAAAGAAACCACAATGGGCAATTGGAGGATTTATGATGAAACTTGTCGGATTCTCCTTGGCGGTTGCCTCATTCCTTTGTGGAGTTTGAGTTTGAATTGGCGGAGGTTTGGTGGGAGTCGTAATGAGAAATGATTGTGTGATGTAGAAACTCCTGACTGTCATTCGAGTGAAAGGTGACGGGGACTCGCATTCTGGTCAATCAACAGACGAGGCCTTTTTATCAAAGGGCTCGAGTCAAGAAGAGCTTGATGAAAGTAAACTGGTGATTCCCTCTGATCTCGGTGACTCGGAAGAGTGAGTTCATTTTCTCCATCATCTCTTCTCGGAAATTTGATAAAGGGGATGGCGGAGTATTTAGAAATCAATAAATGTGATATCTTAGGAGCAGCGGCGTTCACGAGGATAGTGAGACCGAGTCCATGCAGTCAGAGCCGTCATATAGAGCTTTACGTCATATTCCAACAACTCATGAGCCGCTGCCGTCGTTGTCGGAATCGATGCCGGCTCTCACCTCTAACCCACTCAGTTCTCAACCACAGCATTGGAGCCACTTTAGCCCATCTATGCCACATTTTCCACATGGTTTCTCACAGAATGTACCTCATGATGAGACGAATCCCTCAATGGAAAAGTATGCTATTATATTCATCTCTTCTTCGTCTTCAACTTTCCTCGGAAGGCTTAACTAAAAATCCAATTAATTTCACAGGAATTCTAGTCAAGCGAATACCCCGCCGCCGATTAAACAAAGGACGAACAAGAAGAAATCCTCGACGAAAAATGTTAAAATTCATAAAGCCGAAGACGAGATGAATAAATGTTTGGATGAAGAACTGATGAGTGGTGAGTGAATGAATTATATTCCTCTTGGCATCCTAATTGGTCCTTTTAATTAATAATAACTAATAATCCATACATTATGAATCCTTGTAGGATTGAAACGAGAAGAGGAGAATATTTTAACAACTGTGAGCAAGAATCCTTTCCATAGAGCAAAGAAGCATATAAAGACGTTAATAGGTAAGTGTGATAAGTTTAGATTTTAAAATGTTAGCATTTATTAATTATATTTCAAGGACAAATGGAAAGCTCGTAACTATAATTAAGAAGCAAAAAATTTTATTTGATATTTTTAATTTATTATTTTAGTCGGTGGAAATAGCAAGACGAAGGCGGAGAAAGAAGCTGCCATTTTGGATAGTGAGAGCGAAACGGAAGACACGGATACTCTTACCATCTCAAATTCCTCCTCAACTCCTTCCACGCTCACTTTGGACTCCGCCGAGGCTCAGATGACGCGGACTAAAAACAAGGAAAACTCACATTTGTCACTCCAAGCTTACCACTTGAGCTCAGGGTCGCATCGCGAGGTTGGGAATTTGAAAACCACGCGGTCACTTCAGTCAGTCCCGACCCATCTGGATAGCAGGGGATTCTCAAGGGAGC
Source organism: Neelides sp. FZ-2019 (assembly GCA_009869795.1). NCBI lineage: Eukaryota > Metazoa > Arthropoda > Collembola > Neelipleona > Neelidae > Neelides > Neelides sp. FZ-2019. Next base: position 133,470 of record VJMY01000110.1, read on the forward strand.
GAAGCGAGGAGAGTCGATCTCGCATCGACAGACGCGAGGAGCGAAAGAGATTGATCGCTGAAAGAGCCGCCACACGGAACTTGTCAATTGACACAACCGGGGAGCGACGAGAGAGCGAGGAAAGTGGAAGCAGCGGAGAACTTCGACGAGGGAGTCGGGATAGCAATCAGAGCAAGGGAAGCTACCAGAGCGGGAGTCCGAGTAACTCGAGTCAAGATAGTCTTTTCGAATTGAGAAACTCGGATCGCGGGATCAATGGGCGAGACAAGGAGAGATCCGTCTTTGACGGAAAGTCGCAAGGATTCTCCTCGAAAAGGTTTGAATTCCCTTTTTTTCTTATTTGCGCTCTTTCTCTGTCATGCAGAGGTTTACTGGGTAATTGTATTATTCAAATTGGGATTGATTCGTCTTCGCATGATGTACATGGATGGTATGATATTTACAACTTGGTTTTTTTCATTTTAGTGTGGTGACTATTACGCAGTCTGCCATATTGGGATCTTCGATCAATTCCCGGAAACATAATTTGATTGAAGAGAGCCGGATGGAGCGGAGTAAAGCAAAAGGTCTTGGTGTCGGCTTATTGGACTTTGCTCATTCAAGAGGAGACATCCGGCGAACCCGGTCCGTTTCCGAGACGCGGAAAACCCACATTGAGTACCCTGAGTATGTGGAGGGAAACATCGGGAACAGGGATTTCCCTCACGGAAATCTAATTGAGAAGCGGGGGACGACGCGGCATGTTTACGAAAAGATAACCAAGTCTCATAATGCCTGTATCTTTTGTGGGAAGGGCATTCATCTGTTTGCTCCAGGAGCCAAATGCTCCTCGTGCCAATTGCTTTTGCATATCAAATGCCAACAGAACTTGGAGGGATATCCCAATTGCGAGGGCCAGCCGATTGAAGGATTCAATACGAGCGGCGGGCTCAAAGGCCGTGATCCCATCTTGGACAATGCCATTCCGCACAAGTCGGACACGAACGGGCGACGGAAGCATCGGAAGATGAGCAAGTCGGCCACGGACATGAGCAAGCCGGGGAAATTTAATTTGACTGGCACGTCGGAGTTCACGGATCGGACGGATCAAATCATCTCGGGTGTCAAAGAGCTTCAACTCATGCAGGAGTTCATCTCGAAGAAGATCTATCTCTTGAAACACAAAGAGGGCGAGAAAGAAAATGCAGTCGACCGTGTGTTCCAACAAGCCCTCATCGAGTTCAAAGAGAATCTCGTGTCGACGTTTAGCGCGGCGAGCAAGCAGGGAAGCTCCATGCCTCTGAGCATCAAGTACAAGGATCTCATTGCCAACTTTGCGAATATCATGGAGACGGTTTGCAAACACGAAGGCATCGGCCACGACTTCCCGACGACCATGGGCGTCAATGCGTTCCGCGGGTTCCTCAACGAGTTCATGACGGCCAACCGCGTGGACGAGAAGCCCAAGATAGCCAAGAACACTAAAGGGAGGAAGGAGCGGCGGAAGGAAAAGGGCTGGAAGAGGCAGAAGGTTGAGGAAATCATCCCCCACTTGGGCCACACCTTCATCTCCATGGTCATTAACATTCCAACAGCCTGTGAGTTTTGCAGTTCTTTCATCATGTGGCCCATCGAGCGCGGCGTGGTTTGTCAAAAGTGCAAATTGGCATGTCACAAGAAGTGCCAACTCAAGATCACGGCCGAGTGCAATGAGAGTCATGGGCGGGGGAACAGCGGGCCTGAAACGGGCATCTTCGGGGTTTCGCTCCTCTCACTGGTCTCGGAGAATCGAACGGTGCCTTTGGTGGTGGAGTCCTTGGTCGTGGCCATTGAGATGTATGGGCTGCGGCAAGAGGGGCTTTATCGGAAGTCCGGCGTGAGCTCGAGGGTGCGGGAGGTGAAGCAAGACATTGAGGATGGGAAGGAAGTGGAGGATTGGGGCGTTTACCCGGTCCACGTCCTCACTAGTGTTCTCAAGTCATTCTTTAGAGAAATGCCGGAGCCGCTCTTGACTTTTGAGCTCTATGATGAGTTTCTTCGAGCCGCGGATCTCTCAACTGTGGAAGATCGAATTCACACCATTTTTTCAATTCTCAAGAAATTACCAAAACAAAATTATGATCTCATGGAAAGACTTACCTTTCATCTCGTTAGGTAATTTGTTTTTCTGTAATTCCTCCTTTAATTGTAATTCCTCATTTGCAATATTTTTTGTTTCCTCCTCCGTGCAAATCCCTTATTTGTACAATTTAATTATTGGCGAGGTCAAGGAGGTCAAGGAATTAACATTTTGTAATTATTAAAATATATATTTTTTGTGCCAATTTAGAGTTGCCCAATATGAAGATAAGAATCGCATGAACGCGAATTCCCTTGCAATTGTCTTTGCTCCTTGTATCCTTCGGACGAATAAGGCCCGTCAGGTTCAAGAATCCCTCAAAGACATCAGCCGTCAGACGATGTGCATTGAGACGATTATTCTCGAGCAACTCAAAAAGGTCAAAGCGACCCTGTCGAATATCGAGAGCGTTGACTGCGCCGCACATTCCTTCTCTGTCCGCCTCAACTCCATTCGAAGTTCAAAGGTAAGGAAAGGAGGATTTTCCTTATGATTCCTTAAAGGAATTTCCTGTGTTTTGAATTTCGAGTCTGAAGAGTTGAATTGAGTTTTTGCATGGATTTCTTTTTTTAGATGCGCTCACCGCCGGATCGTAAGAAATTGTCAACGGGAAGCACTGGATCTCTGAGCGAAGGAAGCACCTCTGGAAATGTCATCAACGAGTCCTCGACGCCCGAGTCCATGAGTGCCGAGGAAGAGGAAGAATATCTCACCAGACACCTTCAACATTTAAAAGATGTACGTCATTCATAAGGAGGAAATTCGGGGAAAATGGGATTAAAAGGACGGGAAGCTAATGAAATTGGGTTAGAGGGGTTTCGCGAGCTCTTTTGCATTGACTCAAATTGATGTGTGTGTTGGATTGATATAGGAGAAGGCTCTCCTGACGTCAGTCCTTCCCTCGCTCTCCCGGACTCCTTCGGACGAGGATCTCCTCTCCACAGACCCCGAGGGAGAAAGCCCGGGTGGAAGCGTGGATGATTTGCATCAAGAGGCCAAAACGCCTTCCCCGAGGCAAACGCGAGCCAAATCTCTCCAGTACTCAAAATTCGATTCTCTCGTGGTGACTTCGACTCATTCGAGACTCTCACCCACGCTCCGTATCCCAGGTAAAGGATTCCAAAAATTAAATCCTACAAAATGCCAAAAATTGGAGGAGAGGGATTTACATGGGGGATAAAAATGGAAAAGTGCTGAAAAATAAAAACTCGGGACTAAAAATGGAGAATGTGGAATTGAATTTAAAAAAAATTGGATTTTATGAATAAATGTATGCGGGAATGTTTTACAGCTTCATCTCCGCTCTTGCATCCGGCTAAGAATCGAGGGCCGTTGAGGAAACCTCCATCCAGATTCGTGAGAAATTTGGGCGTCGTGGACTTTGGGGAGAGTGAAGGAGACGAAATCACGTTTGAGGCGGAGGACGAAGACGAGAGTGTCATCTCAGTGGAACAAAATGAAGAAGAAGAAGCTATTATTGTATAAGTAGCTCTTCAGATCTGACTTTCTCTGTTTAACTAAATGCTCTTTCTCAAGAGCTCTACTGCATTTTATTATACCTGTTTACTAATTAAAAAAAACATTTTGACCGAACTAATTATGAGTTGATATTATTATATATTTATTTGTTAGCTATTAATTAGATAGTTTAGGTTAGGTAATTACTTATCATTTCAGTAACTAATGTTCAATTGCGTAAATACTTTAGTAAAAACTATGTATGTAAAATTAATTAATTATTCAAGATTGATTAAAATATTATTTAACATGTCTTATCTTTTTCCGGTTCTTCGTTGAGCCGTGTTAATTGAGATGAGATTAAAATCTATAAAAATCCATGTTATTTATAATTCGCTAAAAGAGATTTATTTAATGTTCCTTTTTATAATTGATGTCACAAAAGATTAGCCAAGAATTTAATAAATAGAAGCTCGCTTAGTATTAATATTTATATGATTGTATTTAATTTCCACCGTTTAGTAAAAAAAAAGCCTTTATATTACAACTTGTTAAAACAATAATTAAATAATTAATTACTATCCAGTGTGTATTACTTGAACGTTTATTGAGATTCGCTTATTTTTACCTTTTTATATTTGATTAATCTTTCAACTGCCAAAAACGAAGAGATTTGATGCTGGACGCGGAGTTGACCTTTTTTCATTTATTTACAATTACAAATAATCTTAATCAATGGTACGACTTGTGGTTAACACACTGATACATAATGTATACTCGCACACAATGGACAGTGTGAAGTCGAGAGTGTTGAATTAAATTATCTCGTTGTTGTTGGTATATAAATAATGTTACGGAACAATATTTACCTTTTAAGAGAGAGAAATCATACATGATGTGTAATGTGAATGTGATTCAATGGATAATCAAATAATCGTATGTAATTCCCTATAACGGACCTTTAAATTCTTAAATGTGTACACTGATTGAGAAATGGTGAAAAAGGGTACTTAGAATAGCTAGAGAATTAACTATTTAATCAAATTAAATCGATGTTTAATAGATCAAAAATATTTAACAAACTCGAAAAAATTTATAGATGAGTCAACCTATTTATCGTGACGATCGTTTTTCGAACCTCCATTTACATAAACAATCAATATTGTTTAAAAAAATGAATTATATGCCAAGAATGAGGAATATCATTAAGTAAAATAGGTAGTGTTACTCGACGATTGATTGTTATTAAAAACAGTACTTTAACCATTATATGCTGCATATTTACAAAAAACATTAAAATGTGCAAAAGTATATTGTTGACTAATTAAATGTTAGATGTGTAAGATAACGTTGATTTATATTTTAATTATAATGTATTCCAAATAGGATCATTGATGTGATTTACCTCTTTACAAATGAATCCTTATCCTTCCTCCTGCTTCCATCAACTTACTATTTGTACCTGACAATTGCTACACTTCCTTCGTTGTCAATTTAATAAAAAAATAAATGTTGTTTTTTGGTTTGCTTCTTACACTTGTGAGTTTTGATTTTGACTGGCATTTTGTGTAATGTGATGGCCTTTATATTAGTTTTTTTATTTTTACATCCTTTTAATTATTATTTATTGAACCTTATACTTTGTTCTTTACCCTTAAGGTTTTATGGAATATTTGCATCATTATTTGATTTTCAAATAATACTTTTTAATGGCTACCCATTGTAGATACTTGATAACTTTGAAATCTCTCACTATTATAGATTATAGCATATTTAGTTTGACATTTGAACATGTTAATACTGATAGTTTTAAGCAAATATTAAAGGATGGAAAATTCATGGTATTAAAATTTCAATCACAATTAAATCGTATTCCTACCAGTAAAACCATTAAAGAAATATTACATTTAATATAATAATATGGTGAAAGTTTAGGAAAGTAAATTAGTGTGAAAAGAATGGGAAGAAAATGGAAAGTCTTTGCCGAAATTATTGAGACTTATGTTTAAACCGAATGTGAGCTAATGCGACATGAGCTGAAGATGCTTTGAAGAGAATGCAACAAGCCCAAACTAATCTGATGTACAGAAACATATCTTCTACTAGTGTATTAAATTAATTAGAGTTAATAAGAACCTGAAAATGAAATAGAAACCCAACGTATTAAAATATTTCTCTACGATAAATTCGTATAAAGCATTTATATAAATCTATTTAATGGAAATTGTTAATGATTTAATAGATCCCATAGACAAAATGTCCTTCTGAATTAATAAATACAAAAACAGGGTGAGTGTCTGGATGAATGAAAAGAAAAAAATAAATGTTTGAACTTGATCATATTCAGAATAATTTTCATATCTTTCAACTTGTTTTCACGAGTTCACGCACACTTCATTGCATTTTAATATCTTCATTATAGTAAATATAGAGGACTTTAAAATATTCAATATACTTCTAACTAATAATCGTAAATATGATACACACAATAATCTCCGTAATGCTTATTTTATGTTGAAGAGGAAACTTCATACATAAATGGTTTTTTACATCATTAGTTCACTTTTATGAAATTAAAACTAATGAAGAACCATTGAGTTTGGCAGGGAGCCTGGCCATTCTCTCTGTTGATCTTCCCTTTTCTGTATTGTAAACTTCAACGGAGTCGAGGATCGTATTATATTCTGAATTCACACCGTTTACTATCACAATGTATTTTCCTGAAACGTCGATATAAAGAATTTAATCAATCTTTAAATTCTTTTTATTTAGATGCATTGTAATAAAAATTGCTTTGGAATTGTTAAGGTTAATTGATCTCACCTAGACTAATTGAGGCAAAGGCATGTCTTGCCATATTGAGCTCGCCAACTTTTCTCCAACAGTTTAATTTTTTGTCAAAAAGAAATACACTATTTTGACTTTTGGGCTTGGAGTTTTGCCGCATCCCAGCACCACCAACGAGATATAATTTATTTTTGACGGAAAAAGCACCAGCAAAGCATTTGGGCTTTGGTAAATCTGGTTTATTTGTCCACCTGAATTGACAAAAAAAAGTTTGAAAGTTTCTACTTAGATAAAAACTTAACTTTTTAAAGAACAACAATTTAAAAAAAGAAAATTAATTAATTTTGGAATAATTTAAGTTTACTGACGCCCAGCGGCGTAGCGGCGCCCACTAAGATGTGGCTAGTCCTAAATTTCAAGACTTACACTAGATAAAATTGAATTTTTTGAGAAATAATACACTACAGGTATAGGCAGATATTAGATATTATAGAATATTTTTCCGTCATTTTACACTAGATATTATTGGGTTTTTTTAATTAGCTTAGTGTAGTCTTAGTCAAGTGTACGCTTAGTCAAGATTTGGGGCTGGCTATGCCGCTGCTGGCGCCCGCCATGCCCGCCAAATACACTTTTGATATGTTTTCTTAATAAATTGATAGTGGAGATCACGAATCTGATGATTATTAGTGATGCAAAATTATAATTAATCCAAACCTAACCTAACCTAAGCTAATCCAATAGAAATATATTAATAGCAATTTAATAATAAAGTGGCAATGAATAAATTGACAGACGAAAGAAAAAACGTGAGAAACGAATGTTTCTCACTAAATCAATAGAAGTGGCAAGAGAATTTGACCAACTTTAACTAACTGTATCTCATTAATTATAATTTTGCATTACTTATAACCATCGATCCGTGATCTCCACTATCTGTATCATCTTTCTTTCATTACATATATTACATATATCATATATCTATCTTTCATTACATTTAGTAAGAAAACACATCAAAAGTGTCCTTGGCTGGTGGCGCCAGTAAACGTAGCATTAATTTTAAATCCGCAATTGATTCGGTTCATTTACCTATCCCGATAAGGATCATAAGCTATTGAGCTTTTTAAGACGGGCATTTGAGGATCTTTGGTTAAACCTCCAATGATCCAGATTTCGCTATTGAACACTACCACTGCCATGTTGAATCTTGCTCGATCCATTGAAGCAATTTGGATCCAAAGGTCATTTTCAGGATCATACATCTCACAAGAACTCAACGGTCTAATTAAAAATACATTAATTTATTATACTATTATCTGATCTCATTAGAACTTTCACCTTCATCTTTTTGGGATATCTCATCAAATAGCTCTTAAGTTTTTATAAAGTTTTTAATACCTTCCAGCATAGTCGCAACCGCCAAAGACATAAATGTTTCCTTGATACTCAACGTATCCAAATCTGGCTCTTGGGATGATCATATCTCCTAATTTCATCCAAGAGCCATTACCCGGATCAAAAGACCAAGTTGCCCCGCTCGGAATGCAATTGTTCCTTTTGGTTCGTTTCCTCAAATCAAATCCTCCAAATATAATGATGAGGCCATTTAAGGTCACAGCTCCTCCAAAAAACCGTGGCTCTGGTAAAGTCCCAGCCAACTCCCATTTATTCCTCTCTCGATCGTACTTAAACAAATTGCTCCCATTGTTCTTCTCTAAACTGTTCTTCCTGTAAGTGTCAATCCCTCCAATGAGTAACAGGTTGAGTCCGGCCTTTTGACTCATTCCATCTTTGTCACTAAACCGGTCAATTGAGATGATTATTAATGCATTTATGTATATGATCATTATTTAATATAATTAAACAAATTGATGATTTACGAGTTAATAAATTGATGATTAATTATTTAATAATTAATATGATGAAACAATATGAGTATAAGTTTTTTGGTTAATTAAACTGTTGAACATAATTTATAGTATTATTACTCGTTCCTTCCAACTTCTTTCACTTGAGCTTCACAGACTTCTTGAACCATTTCAGCCAACAACTCTTTTTCTCTCATGCATTTGATTTTTTTCCTGGCCAAGAACCCTCGCATCCTAGATTGAATCACAGTGGCTGCTCTTTCCCTAGTCTTCTTCTTTTCCTTGCTTTTCCAATTACCTCTTCTCTAAAGAAAAGGTTGTGATTATAATTGGAGTCTTTGCATAAGTGAAAGTATAATAAAATTAATGAAGTAGAAACAAAAGGAAATTCAATTTCCTCATTTAAAGTTTTATTTGCCCTTTCCTGCGCCCATAAATGATTTATTAGGAATTTGAGTCTTGTAAGTTAACATGATTAGGTTTATTATATTATGCAAATGTAAAATTCATAAAGTGCTTTTATTCACTTAAAATTTAACTATATTGAATTAAGTAGCTAATTACTTAGTAAAGAATAATTTTAACTTAATGTTTTAGAGTAAATCACGTAATGATATGGCCTCGGTAATTTTGAGTCCCTCACTCACATTAATTGGAATCTCGGTTTCTCGCAAGTCTTCATTTACTTCTTCAATTGCTCTATTAAAGAAAAGGTTAAATTCAATTATATACTTAAAAAGGTCGATTGTGGTTTAATTCATCTGATAATAATTTTAATTTCAATTTTCTTTATTAAATAAATATAGAAATATTTACTTGTCCTCATCAAAATTATTTGCCTTTTCTTCGCTCGCCTCAAATGACACTTTGGCAGGAAGTCGCTATTAATTTGCAAAGGTTTTTTTAAGTTAATACAATAATAAAATTCCTTATTAAAGACAAAAAAAATGAATACATTTGGATCGGGTTCAACATCCAAGTTATGACGATCTCTCGGTGGAGTCACACCAGAAGCAAAAAGCCACCGATTTAATTCCCCTGGTCGGTTAGCATAATTTTCTTTTAATATGGAATACCTAATGTAAATCAAGACAATGAACATTCAACTAGTGTCATCTGCCATCATATGTAATTCACCAAAAAGATTAAGATTAAAATTCCAAAATAACTAAAATCAATTTGACTCTAACGTTAATCCATCTTGAACCATTTGCTTGACTTCAGGAAAACAGTAAATTTTGGCATAATCAGGTAAACTAGCGGCTTCAGCACAATGTCGAATTTGAGTCAATTGCAAGGGCTTGAGTAACCCAAATCTTATAATGCTCATCAATTTCACGGTGAATGAGGAACGATTTCCCCAATCAAATAACAACCAACGAACGGCAGCGTCATAAACATCAAGTTCACTATCAAAAGAATCGTGTTAAAAGTAAAAGCGGATTAAAGTGATTATGAAGTTTACTGGGCTTATTGATCTTTTAATTTACGAAAGCAAGTACCAGTTAATCTTAATGGCGTCGGCATCAAGAAGGATGCTTAACTCGTCATAACTCAAATTGAGAAATTGCTTTGATTTGTAAATTGTAGGGAAGAGAACCGCAAGGCGAGCTGAGAGGATTTTAACAAGCTCTGTGCATTTTCTTTTTCTCGCCTCCTCAAACATCTTAACAACTTTCGGGTCTTCTGCCTCTACTTTTTCTTTGATGAAATCCACACATTCACGCTTCAATTCTAACAAAGGAAATCAATATATTTATCAATGATATGCAAAACTCATTTAATAAAGAATTCATTATGATTATGGCAAACTACTTGAGCTTTAAAAACAAGATGAAAATCAAATATTTGGAATTAATTAAAAAAAATTACCTGGAATCTCAAGATAGGACGCTATAGCATATAGGCCAACAACGTTATCGGTGCTGAATAACAATCCTTTGGCTTCTTTCTCCACCAAAATCCAATCCATTAGTGATGTAAAATCTAGTGGGCAAATTTGACCCTGACAAATTAAATCACATTTAATTTATAAATCAAAATACATTCTCAAAATGTACCAGACTACTAATGAATCTAAAAGTTCGATGATTTTTTTCATAATCGTTAGTATTCAAAAAAAATCATCGAACTTTTAGAGCAGCCTCGTAATAGATATTTCTTATTCAACATTGAATTAACAATGAAAAATAGTAGTGTTTTTAATTTACCTGTGGTAATTCAACTCTCATGATATTTTCTTTTGGTCTTCTCATTTTGTCAAAATACTTTGAAAAACTCTCGAGAATAATTGAATGAACAGGAAATTCCTGACTTCCAATGATAATTTTTGTATCCGGATGGCTTTTAGCAAAAAGATTGCTTATTAAAATCACAATAAAATACATTTATTTAAAACTTTAAAAACTAAATGAATAAACTCACATTGCTCGTTTGATTCGATAATGAATATTTTCCATTAAGTCAAGTCTAAATGTCATTGGATTATTTTCATTCGTTCCCATTATTCTGTCACAATAACCATCGTCTTTTCTGTTTTATATAAATAAATTTTAGAATTTTAAAACTTTAAATAAAATACTAAAATTCATATATAGTGAATTTTTAAAGAACTCAAATCAAAATATTTATCATTTCATCACTTCTTTTCGTGTCGGTCGATTCTTTCTCGTATTGAATATTCTTTAGGAGGAAAAGGGTCTTTGGGAAAATTCTTAATAGACATGTTACATCTGTAAAAAGAAGTTAAAATGAAATTTACTTTAAACAAACGTAAAAGTAATAAAATTATGTATAAAGTATAGTCCATCGACAGCCCATCAAAACTTCTGAATGAAGTATTAACCATTAATTTAATGTTTATAATTTAAATTAATAAATTGAAAGGTTTTCAACCTATCGTCTTCTGTTTCTGGAAAAGGAGGAATTGGTGGGGATTCTTTTCTGGCGACAGAAATTGTATTGAAATTGTTCACATCTTCTTGTATTGAAATTCTTTTAGAATGCGGATTCGTCACAAGCACACTGATGTTTTTATTTTGAAAGGCAACCTGTAAATCATTGATTAATTTTTTGAAAAATTGATTGAAAATTTCTATTTTAACAAAACTATAATATAAAATTAAAACATTATATTACCTATAAAAAATTACAAAACAAGTATAATATAAAATACAACGATTATTTATTAAATCTTCTTACATTTTGTGGAGAGATCTTCAGATTTCCGCTTTCAGTTTTTTTAAATGGAAACAAGCTATTCATGTTCGTGGGATTAATTATTATTGACTTTTCTTGTTCTCGAATATCTTCCTTTGAGTAATCAGAAGCGCAATTCCTTCTATTCCCTTGTGATATGAAATTTCTCGGCTCCTGAATCTCCTTTATTCTCGTTGAGTCTTTGTATTCCTCATTTTCCTCAAACTCATTTACAAGAGGATACGGATTTTTTCTCAAATGTGAAACTTCAACTTCATCTGCTTCACATTCTTGTTTCACAGTGAACCGACGATTCTTTTCATTTCTGACGTTTTCATAAAATCTCTCGCGTGGGTTTCTTACTGCTCGAGGTTCATTGAGATCTTCATTGTAATTTTTGGTGATGAAAGCACAGTAGTCGGCGCAAGTCTTTTCCACCTGTTTCTCTCTATACCCTTCATCTTGATCCATTTTAGGCGAATAAATGCATCCTCTAATTTGCCTCGTTTGGCACGTATACTCGGTTCTTGGGGATGAAAGAGGAGATGTTCTGTCAATTAATAATAAATTAAATTATAAACTTAAATTGAACATAGTTTATGAAAAAATTAAATTCAAATGAAAATATTACTTAGCACTCGAAGAAGCCTTAGGTGCATATGATGATGGCCATTTTTCAGTATAGCAAGGACCTCTGTTAACTCTATCCTTTTGACCCGCTCGTTCTTCGGTTCTTAATGGACGGATTTTGATTTCAATAGATCGATGACGTCTCCTGCGTTTCTTCTCACAATTTGCCTAATTAGAAAATAAAGTTAATTTTTAATAATCATTGTCAATTTAAATTAATCGATCTTATATACAAGATTAATGTGGATTTTGCAAAGTTTACCTTTGGTTTTTTAGAATCATCCGAACTTGGAGATGTTGGTCTAACTTTAAAATGATGAGTCACATAGTCGCTTGACCTTTTGTTAATAACTTCATAATTTTCCTCTGACTCTGAAGAGGATACAGGAGAATATCTACGCTATTAAAAACTAATATGAGATTAAATATTAATTTAATTAATTAATTTTTAAATGAATTGAATATATTACTTCAAATTTCCCACATTTTCATAAATATCAAAGATTTCTAACCAAGATTTAGCTTATGGTAGAAAAGAAACGTTCAAAAATGTCAAATGAATTTACTAACCTCCCTCGTCCTAATTCTGCGTCCTTCAGATCTCCTCATTTAACCGACTGTTTTTATCATTACAATTCGATTCAATTCGATTGAAAATTCGAGAAAGAAGTTTGTTGTATAATTCTTAATTTTTAAATTAAATAAATAGAGTTTATAATAAAAATTATGATATTCATTTATTTTATTTTACAGTAATAAATTAATTAAAGACTTCGGCTTCAAACTACAATGTTTGTGACTTATTGGGATTGCGAGTGAAACTTGCAATTTTTGAAAAGTTTGAACTTTCGAAAGCTTAACAATGAATATGAATACAAAATAACCAAGTATTCATATCTCTATAGGTGTCAATTCTACTATATGAATTACGACTCCCTCCCATGTGATGTTGACGTTAAAAAATTCAAGAACTTGAAGTAATTTAAATAAACATATATAAAACTCGTGTAAAAAAATGCTCGGTTGATGAGAATAAACGTTTATACATTCGTGTAAAAAATAATTTGAGAATAAAGTTAAAATTTATTAAAATATCATGATAAAATATCAGTTAAAATTGTGAGCTAACTATTATAACATTGAATATAATAAAAAGAGTAAGGAAGACATAATTGAAATATAAGTTGGTTCAATGACTCCAGATCCCGAAGACTTCACCTTAACACAGACATCTTTGTTATTATTCACATATCCCGTCCCGCACACACATTCTCCAACTCTCGAATCTCCATATTTATTCCGATCAGTAATCGCAGAGCAAACGGCATTTTCCACACACGGCGGCAATTTGGTCAAATCCAATGGAACTCTCGTGGTCGTCGGGGTCGGCGTCGTGCTCGTCGTCGTTTCATTCGTCAAAGTTTCATTTGCACCATGAACATGATTAGCATGATTGCTGGACTCGGAAGATGACGGGAAAATGTTGTAAACGGTCGAAGACAACGTGCATGGACTGGACACTCTCGTGTAGCATGAATATTCTCTAATTCTTGTCTCCCTCTGTCTTGAATTTGAACTTTGTCGATTTCCATTTCCATAATTTCCAGCATTGTTCGCTGCTCCTGCAACGGCAACTCCGAGAAGAGCCCCGCCAGCCACACCAGCAGCTCCAGCAGCAATGACTTTCCCCTTTCCTCCCTTGGACTTCCCTGGGGATCTTTTGCTCCTTCCGTTGGAAATGACTTTTTCTCTATAAGTCCAGATTTGATGACTATTATCCAAGCAATTACATCGTCCGCTTTTGCACGTGAGGAATCTTGAAGGATCACATGGGTCAGAAATTGATTCTCTCACTTCGCATTTCTCGTCATAGCCAACCCAATCTTGAGTTGAGACTTTGATGAGTGTGAGGGTGATGAGGAGAATTACAAATCGCATCTTTAGTTCTTCAACTGGAATATAAAAAGAATTAAATCAATTGTAATTCGTTATAACATGCAAAATTCTGAAATTGTTATTTAAGTAATAACACTATTTTATAATCGATATGCGTTATAATCTATATGTATAAAAAGTACTAGAGAACTAAACTAAACAACTTGGATAGTTTAGAAAGAGTATTCTATTAATTAACCAGAAGCAATTAGCAGATTCTAGTCATTTAAAATTGCTTTTTGTAGTGATTCATTCTGACTGACGCGTACTTATCGGTTCTTATGACGTATGACTCACTTTCTTACAAGAGATTCTTAATGTCCAAATCCAAGATTAACCAGTATAACTAATTGTTAATGAGAATAAATTACTTTTAGTTTCTTTTCTGAATTTTAACTTAATTGGGGCTAATTTTATGAACCTTGAGTGCAATGTCCTCGAGTGAGAAATATTAAATGGACTTCCTCGCTCAAATCAATTGATTAAATGAAAGGAAAAGCTTAATTCGTTTTATACACGAGCTTTCCTAGAGTTTCCTTATATATATAAGTAATTCCGTATCCTACAGGTAAAGATTGAACCAGGAGTTAAGATGTGTGCGCTGTGCCACTTTTTACCTAATTTGATTTTCAAGTCATTGAACGTCCGAGTTTATACATTTCGTGTACAAAGGCTAGAGCTAACTGCGAGTAAAGAATATGCTGGCTTGTGAAGTCCTTGATTCGAAAGAAACTTAAAATATTTTATTTGAAACGAGCATTAGAAATATCAATTTATACTCAGTTGAGTCAATAATCAAACTTCCAGATTTCATTACCCTACTTCTGCGTCACGTCAAAGAATGATTCAGAGAATTCAGACGTCTCATTTCAATCGCTATTCAATTACAATTACTAATAATCTAAATAAATTAAACCATCACCCATTCAATTTCTTATAAAAGCACGTATGCAATCGAGAAAACTGTTTTTCGACTATATATGATTGTTTATTATTATTATAAAATGAGTAATCTACCTATTAGTAGTTATAAAATGATACTTCATTTTGTAAGTATTAGATACTTTTCCTCAATGGTAATTTTTCCTATAATAATGCTTTGATACTAATAAATTTACAAAATAACACTAATTCAATTTAAACTAGGTATTTAAAAGTTAAATGTAAAAAATTCATAACAAAGTTGTTTTTTATATCTAGATAGTACTAATTTCTCTATTGTGGTATGATGTTTGTGGAAAAATCTTTTATACTTTCTTGAGCTATCTGTAAATACTAGAATTGTCTATCTATAAATACAGAATAATGTTTAAAATAATGGGTTTTATTGAATTCACAAGAATATTATGCACAATATCTAGTTATTGGTAATAAAAGAACCGAAAGAACATTTACCTTAAATATGCAAAAAGTTGAAGAAACTTTAATGGGTTTCAGTCTGCTTCCTTCAAAGCCTCAAACGTCACTGACTAATCACACCACTACTTGGGATATAGCCCGACTATCTTCAAGGAAGAAAGATTCTTGGTATATTGAAGGTAATAGAATGGAGGAAGATAACTAGTTTGAATAAGATTTTGAAGGTAGTTCTTGTAGTGGAATTGAGCTTGAAGGTAGTTGGCTGTTAGGCCTCAAGGAGTATTAGAAAGTCTTGTTGTTACCAGAAGGGGGTTAGTAGAGAACCAAATACCTTTGGTTTAACTTTAATAATGGAGCACACCAACAGGGGAGAGGGGAGTTGAGGATTTTTATCCCCCGATGGAAATCCAAGAGGAGAAGACGACCGACCAAGTTGGGGGTTTACAAGCGTTTGAAACCTCCAACTCTCACACCATTACGACTTACATAGCCTATGTATGCTACCTTTTGTCATGAAATGATGCATGAGCCCCTATGCTATTTAAATAATACTACGTTGATTTTTAACCTCTCTTCAGGTTCGACTCTTTTCTCGACTACCTGTCTATTTTCATCAATTAAAAGTTATAATACTCTCACTCACATAGACTTATATAAACTATGCTATACACGCACACAGAGCAAAAGTCAGAGTTTCTAATTTTTACACCTGCTTCATAGGAGTTCATATAGGATTGCTGAAACTATTGTTAATAATTTATAATAGCATTGTTAGGTTTATATTTAGGTTTATAATTTACATTCCTATATGGATTTATCCAGCAATGTTATAGAAGCTACATTATTTAAAAAGTTCGTGTTTATAAGAACTCACGCGATTTTTGAATCTGAACTGACCAAGGCATTATCTGTATAACAATGTTAAAGGTTATCTCAATTAAGTTTATCGTTTAAATGTAAATAAAAGCAAAAGTTTTGAATAATCAATAAGAACCATGAGTTCATGAATTTACTGAAAGAGAAAAGCATTTTTTTGGATTCTTATGAAGAGAGAATTTTCATTATTTAATAAATTCCATTATGTGAGAATGCTTTTGCGTGCTATTTCTTATAGCAGGGTATCTTTTAATATAATTGGCTCCGTGAAATGACGAATGGAGTTTTTTGGATCTTTGGAAAGAGTACACAATACAACTAAAAAATATTAAAATTATGTTAATTTATGATTCTTGGAATTTAAAAAGATTAATTGTTGCTTAATAGCTAATAGTTTCTAACAAATTTTATTTACAAAAAATTAAATTAATAATAATATATTGCTATTTGCATGGAATGCAGTATGCAAATCAAGTTCGTTAAAAAAAATTCACGACCTTGCCTTGTCATTTATTGTTCTTACTTAGAACCACGTTGCGTTGAGGTATCAAGTTTTTATTTGGTTCTTAATTTTAAGGGCAAGGATAGATTTCATAAAAATGTAAACCGGTATGAATAAAAATGTAGGTGTTTAGCAAATCCACATTACGCATTAATCTCACCTAGTACATTTTATTATTGTCTTAAGACAGTAGTTTATTATATTACATTTTATAATTTATATCAGTATTTATAGTATAATCGTAATACTTTTTTAACAAATTAATTGAAAGTATATTCTTATATGCTTTCCCTTTCACTTACTTTTTTTTAATTGTAGGAGACTACAGTCCTTCTTCAATGAACTTGGCTCGCCTCTTTTCCATGGAAGAATCGGGATTATCATTTCCAATTGTTCCTTCAAAATGGTTTCTAAACAAATTAGAGAATCTTTTGAACAACAAAGGAGTGTAATTAGATTTTTGTCATCTGAAGGAAAGGTTTTGTCCGAAGTCTCAACAAATCCAGCGTCTACAAATGGATGAGAAAGTTTGAAGAAGGAAGAACGATTGTTCACAAGAAATTTGGAGATGGTGCTCCTAAGACTGCTTTAACAGAAGACAATTCTCATAGAATTAACAATTTGATTAATAAAGATCGAAAACTCACAATTGAGGGAATTTCCAGTCAAGTCATCCGAATTGTGAAACTGATACTAATTATCTAATACTGTAAATCATCATGCCTCCGAATTGTGAAAAGACTGGGTTTCCGGAAGGTTGCCACAATGTAGGTCTCAAAGGATCTTACTCCAGCACAGAAGCTCAAAAGAGTTGAAATAGCAACACTTCTTAGGGTAAGATATGAGAATGAAAGTGCAGAGTTTCTTAAGAAAATTCTCACCTCAGACGAAACTTGGATTTACCATTTTGATCCTGTGGACAAGAAGCAGAGCATGGAGAAATAATGGAGAAAGAAAGGAGAAAATCCCCCAAAAACTTTACAAGTTTGCACGATTTGGAAATAAGATTATGATGAGCAAAATTTTTATAGAATCTAAATAGACATTCATTGAATGAAACTGGAGTGAGCTTATCAGATCAACAACCTACGGGACAAGACGCGAAGCGAAGTAACCAAAAGGTGAGGCTTATATAATAACAAATTTTAAATTTCTATCTTAAATTACCTTTTAAAATTACCCTTTTAAGTTATTAATAAAATATAATCTAAAATTTTCTTAAATTTAATTTCTACTTGTTAAGGGCAAGAACGACAAAGGAAAACAGAAAAAAATTGTCCGCCGTACAACCGGTGGCTACAATCTACCCGACACATTTTACCCGATCGGGGATAGCTGAGACTTTCAAACTAACCTAACCTCATATTAAATGAATATCGCTAGATATACAAGATGTCTCAGTTATCCCCTGTCGGGTAAAATGTGTCGGGTAGATTGTAGCCACAAGAGAAGAGCCAGGTCACTTGTACATTCAATTTAATGAAGGAAATCCGTTTTCAATTCATATTGCTTCCTTTGAATGTTTTTTATTTCCAATAAAGAATACAAATTAGTCA